>OX578148.1:87755653-87863153 GCA_951213105.1 Amaurobius ferox
GAATAATAAAACAAGGAAATAATAATTTGATTTTAATTATTTGAAAATAATTATTAATATTTTTTTATTATAATACCTATTTTTCTGGCACAGAAATGTTTAGAATTTGTAATTAAACATTTTCAATCTAATTATTTTCAAAAATGGCTTTAAGCAATATATGAAATACCATCTCAATAATTAAAAAATGTAAATCAATGTTATAGTTGTATTTTATAACAGTAATTGATATATCTTGTTTTTGTAAATAACAGCATTGTTTTTGCGTTAATAATGGATATATTTTAGGATTGCATATTTTAATATAGTAAGATGTGTGGTCTCATTTTTGCAATTGAAAATATTACAATATGATTATAATGGTGTTTCAAAATGTATAATTTGGTATTATAACCATCAGAATGATATTTTCCAATTTAAACAAATTTTAGTAATTACATTTTACATACAAATTTCATGATAGTTATTTTACTATTATTTACTAAAACTCATGTAGACGATGAAAGTACATTTGGCATTAAAACAAATTTTTAGTTTAAAATTTTCCATAATTAGAAAGCTAATTAACACGCCGTAAGTGTCTTAAGTAAAAAAAAAAATACAGTAATAGTTTATAAAACTGCAGAAATTTCCGAAGGAGGCTTTCTAACATTTCATTAATTGTAATATATTAAATTCTAGTTACATATGATTTAGTAGTATAGAAAAAAATCTGATGTGGGCAGCACATGACTTTCCTTATATAATGCAATGAATTTACTCCTTTTACAGCAAAAAAAAAATAGGATATTCATATAGCAGATACTTATATTCTTTCCAAGATATTGAATTTTTTCGACGATTAGTCATCATTTTAATTGATTTGACGTCATTTTTATTCATTTGGCGATATTTTCGTCAATTTGGCTACATTTAAAAAGTCGCCAAGTTGGCGACATTCCGTCAAATTTGTCGACAAAACCTCGCCAAGTATTATGAACGGAGAAATAGGTTGTTCTTATAGCATATAAATGACTATTGGCGTTCAAATACAAAAGCATTACTCAAAGTACGTTTTCTCATGAATGGAACGAGATAGATCCACGAGAATGATTTCACCAAGTTTATCGCATGATATTACACATGAATAGTAAACATGTTTCTTAAGAGTTCATATATACTTTTTTTATATTTATGGGGATTTTTTGATGAATTTATTTGAAAAATGCGCAATATCTTAAGAACGGTTCATGCTAGCGTTCTAAAGTTTATATCAGTCGTTTTCTAAGGAAAAATTACATAAGAAATATCTACTTGCGTAACTTTGTTAAAGGTTTTTATTTTTTGATGAATTTTTCAATATTTCACTCGAAAATTTAGGAGGGTTCTGACCATTCGATTTCGTTTAAAAACAACAAGATTCCAGTCTTTATGGATTGTGATTTTTGTACCAAATTTCATTCGAATCGCTCTATTCTTTCGTGAGATATCGTCTCCATAGGCTCACTGACACATACACGCACACACAGACATCACCTCAAATATGTCTAATTCGTGATCAGGAATGCTTGAAACGTGCTCTCCAATCGAAAACTCGAATTTGAATTTTCGACCTCGTCACAATACTTTCCTTATATATTATGTATATAAGGAAGGTAATAAATGTTACCGTTTTAAAAAAAAAAAATTATGATCTACAAAATGATCCTAATACATTTTCATATAGTAGTTTTCTTTCATTTATCTGGTAGGTCGGACGGTCTGGGTTTCAACAACAACTACATTATCCTCTTATTTACGCCAGATTGATGAATGATTACATCACCATCTGAATGATTACATCATTCTCGTGGATATAGCCCGTTCCACTCATGAAAAAAGATACTTTGAGTAATACTTTTTATTTGAACTCCAATAGTCATTTATCTGCTCTAAGAATAACTTATTTCTTCGTCCAAACGCTTGGCGAGATTTTGTCGACGAATTTGGTGGAATGTCGCCAACTTGGCGACTTTTTTAAATGTTGCTAAATCAACGAAAAACTCGCCAAATGGATAAAAATGACGCTAAATTAATGACGACTCATTGATGATGACGACATGGAAAATGACGACTCATTGACGAAAATTCAATATCTTGGAAAGAATATAAATGACTACTATAAAAATAATCAAATTTTTTACTGTAAAAGTAGTAAATTCATTGCATTATATAAGGAATATCATGTGCTGCCCACATCAGATTTTTATTTCTTGTAAACACTATATTGATATTTATGCCTGACAATAAATTCCTTTTAAAATATGTGTGGTCTGAGTAAAATATTTCGTTATATTTACTTTATCATATTATTATTGTTACTTTATCACATTATTGTTGTTACTTTATCACATAGCAGTTGCTTTGCATCTTCTAGAATTGGATGAAATTCTCCTACCAAAAATATTCTAGAATTCTTGCTTTATAGAATAGGGTGCTACTTTTTCATCTCCTTTCTTCCCATTGTGATTAGTTGCAATGACTACAAATTTATGGTCATCGGTGGAGAAGTTGGAACCAGTTAAGTATTTTTCAGAGTGATTGACATTTGAATGAACTTTGCGGTTGAAATTATGGCAAAATATGGCTTGATTTCACAGACAGACTTCATAATCAATTACAAGCTTATTTTATGACTAGTTTTAGCCATATTTGAGTGTTAAACGTTAGACAAAAAGGCTAAATCTAGCCATAAGTAAACAGCAATTTCTTCCTATTGTTTTGATTTTTTAATTGAAATCTTGACAGAAATAAATATTTTGCGGTCTTTTGAACACGTAATAAATAAAAATTCTATTCATAAAACTTCAGTAAATAAATTGATTTTCGGGTTATGCCGAAAATCAATTTATTTACTGAAGTTTTATAAATAGAATTTTTATTTATAATGTGTTCAAAAGACCACAAAATATTTAGTTCTGTCAAGATTTGAGTTAAAAAAATATTGAATAGAACACTTTGTCTAAGCTATATGTAAACAAATGTATGACAAGAAAAATAATAAGCACTTCTTTTTGGAAAATAAATTTCACGCAATCAAGAATCCCCAACTATTTATCAATCATAATTTCCAGCATTCATGGAACTTTCGCTTTCTTAATATTTCACGGAGTTGAAGAGTAAAGGTTACTACGCTATAATCGAACAGATTTTAGTTTACGGGTATAGAGTTAGAACGTTCACTTACTTTTTAATTCCTTAATGTCCCACGATGTGATCGCGTTGAAGTTTTTTCTTCATTTCGTGTTGTTTATTTTCTATTACTTTTCCTGCAATACATGGTAATGTATAAGGGAAGTATTGGAATGTGTCGAAAATCGCAAGTCGGATTTTGGACCGATTTGTTGCGAAATGGCAGGCAAAAATCTCATGTACCCTCTCTAGCTAAAAATCGAATTGACCAAATTTCATAAAATTTCGTCGATAAATCACATGCCGAATATCCTGCTGCTGATTAGATTTTGGTACGATTCGGAAAAAAAGAACCATATTTTTTACGAAATGGCTCGCAAAAATCTTGAATAAAAGACTTCCCATGCTCAAATGCATCAATTAAATGGTTTCATGCGTAATTTTTGACGACGAAAGTAATAATACCAACTCCAGTACTCTAGAACTAGACGTAATGGAGATATTTTAGGTTTCCGCATTTTTAACAAGCCGGTTTTGAGAATAAGTCCAGTTACCGGATTAAAACGAAAACTGAATTAAAAGTGTCAATTCAATATATGTAAAAGTGTCAATTCATCAGTGTAATTTAAAATAAGTAAAAGTGTTATTTAGTTTAATAAAACTCAGTGTGATTAATTATTAATGAAATAAAGAGAAAATGACTTCGAGTCTGCAGCGAAAGTCACGTGCATCAGGTTTTTAATTTCCTTATATACAATAATGTATAATGAAAGTATTTTGACGGGATCGAAAATTCGAATTCGAGTTTTCGACGGGAGAGCACGTTGCAAGCATCGCTGATCACGAATCGAACAATTTTGAAGTGATGTCTGTGTTTGTGTGTGTGTGTGCGTGAAAGTGTGTGTGTGTGTGTGTGTGAAAGTGTGTGCATGTGTGTGTGCGTGTGTTCGTGCGTGTATGTGTGTGCGTGTGTGTGCGTGTGTGTATGTGTGTGTTAGTGAGACTGTGGAGACGATAACTGACGAACGAATGGACCGATTCAAACGAAATTTGGCACAAAAATTACAATCCGTGAACACTTAAAGCCTATGTTTTTATACGCAATCGAATGTTTAAAATCCCCATAAATTTTCAAGTAAAATTTTGAATAAATCGGCAAAAAATCAAAACCTCTGATAAAGTTATGCAAATAGACATTTCTTATATAATTTTTCATTAGAAATCGATTAACATAAATTTTAGAACGCTAACACGAACCGGTATCGAGATATTGCACATTTTTTAAAAATATTATCAAAAAGTCTTTTGAAATAAAAAAATATATTTCCTATTGAGAAACATATTTATTTTTCATATATAATACCATGTGATAAATTTGGTGGCATCATTCTCGTGGATCTAGCTCGTTCCATTCATGAAAAAAGATACTTTGCGTAATACTTTTGTATTTGAACGCCAGTAGTCATTTATCTACTGTAAGAATAACTTATTTCTCCGTCCATAACGCTTGGCGAGATTTGGCGACGAATTTGGTTTAATGTCGCCAACTTGGTGACTTTTTAAAATGTTGTTAAATTAACGAAAAACTTTCCAAATTGATAAAATGACGCTAAATCAATGAAAGTGACGACTTATTGACGAAAATTCAATATCTTGGAAAGAATATAAATATCTACTATAAAAATAATCTATATTTTTTACTGTAAAAGTAGTAAATGCATTACATTATATAAGGAAAATCATGTGCTGCCCGCATCAGATTATTTTTACATAGCATTCTTTCATGGAAATTTTTATTTGATAACTGAAATTGAAACATTTATGGTTTAATATGAAATGCAAACAATACGTGCAGGTGCATTTTATGCCATAGATGGGTATGCAGGGAGGTTGGTCAGGT
Source organism: Amaurobius ferox (assembly GCA_951213105.1). Taxonomy (NCBI): domain Eukaryota; kingdom Metazoa; phylum Arthropoda; class Arachnida; order Araneae; family Amaurobiidae; genus Amaurobius; species Amaurobius ferox. The sequence goes on from OX578148.1 coordinate 87,760,704, forward strand.
CACTAAAAAGTGCACAAAATTGAATTTTTTTTTCATATATTTTTTTGGATAAAGAAATTTGATCATGTTAAAATATCGTTTGGGAAGATTAAAATAACGCGTACGATTTCAAATGCTAAACTTGCAATCAATAACAGCAGAAAAGCGAAGGCGCGTAACCAAACACCATTTTATCCTCATTATTTATTGCAATTGCAATCTATAGGTCACTGTCTTTAAAATGTCCTGTAATTGGTAGTGTGGGGTCAAGAGGCACCATATGCAGTTTTTGATGTTTACGAAGAAACGCAGCGCTGACTTTTACTCACAGTTTTATGACAGTCTTTGCCCGAAAAGTTATGACTCCATTAAATACACGTCACACAAATTGCAGGTGAAGTTGAGGCAAAATATCCTAAGACTTAAACCAAGCAACTTTGCAAATTGAAAATGGCAATAATGCAAAGATACGACATCACATTTGGTAGCATCCAACGAGAGCAAGGAAGGCGTATCTGAACCCCAGGCAAAATGATACGGTTGCAAGGAGGAAAGTCAATGAATATAAAAATGATTCAAGAGTTGAAGAGAGAGGGCCGTGAATTAAATCAGTGTTATTCAGAGAGGGTCGTTATTCTTTTGAGTAGTGATAATGTTATAGAAATAGACAAATTGTGACTCCAAATGTCAGAAAAAGAATCGGAAATGGTGACAGTCATGCTGAGGTACAGACCCGAAGTACAAAGGTATGTGCCAGTCTTCATGCATGTTATGCCAATGTTTACTTTCCCTGCAATACATGGTAATGCATAGGGAAAATATTGGTGTCATACCGAAAATCACAACTCGAGTTTTCGACGAATCTACACATTTCGAGACCTCTAGAATACGAAAAGACTATTTTTAGAGTGACGTCTGTGTGTCTGTCTGTGTGTCTGTTTGTCTGCCTGTGTGTCTGTTTGTCTGTCTGTGTGTCTGCCTGTGTGTCTGTTTGTCTGTCTGTGCAGATTTTGTATCCACTCTAACTAAAAAACTAATTGACCGAATTTCATAAAATGTGGTAGGTACGTCACTTGTGGGCGAATCTGGTGCTGATTAGTTTTGGGTATAATTCGGGATAAAAGAACCCGCCTTTTTTTCAAAATGACCCGCAGAAGCTTGTATCCAATCTAGATAAAATACTAATATACTGAATTTCACAAACTTCGGTAGATAAGTCACTTGTGAATCACCCTGGTGCTGATTAGATTTTGGTACGATTCTGAAAAACATAACTTGCCTTTTTTGCAAAATGGCCCATCAAAAATCGCCAAAATGCAAAATGAAAACTACGTATGCTCAAATATATTCATTCAATGCTTTTTAATACATAATTTTTAACAAAGAAAAGAATAAGACCAACCCCATTACACTAGGACTAGCCGTTCTCGAGATATTTGAATTTAATCGTATTTTCTCTACAGCACCTTTGAAAATAAGTCCAGTTATCAAATGAGAACGAAAATTGATATAAAAGTGAATTAAATTTAATTTAAATAAATATAGCGTGGATATAAGTCTGCAAAGGAAGTCATGTGCTGTCCACATAAGATTTTTACTCTTTGGAACACAGAAGATGCTCTTTGAACCTCCTTCGTGAAAGCAGTTTTTACCCATTTATTCGGCGACTCCATTGTAGTGAAAGCACAATATCACTGTTTCATAAACAAAAATAACTTTTAGAATAATTATACGTTATTATAATAATTATAATTAATATCTTTGGAATAATTCATTTACTATATTGAAATATTTATGATAGTTCTTAAATCAATAAAAATTCGAATATGGTTATAATGAACTTCGTTTTAATAGCACTGCTTTAGATACGCCGAGACTAATGAATAAGCAATCTCTCTCTCTCTATATATATATATATACATGAAGTATTTTACTACTAAATAAAGTACAGTTTAAATATTTTCTATATTTAAGTACCCACTACGAAATTTACATTTAATAACAAATTTAATTATTATTTTGAACTGTTACATAGTAATAAACATGCATTACCTTTAACAAACTTCATAAAATTTATACGAACGTATTTCTAAATCATTATCACGCATCCTGTTACAGGAGCAAAATATCTTTAGAACTTTTGCGGATTTCTGAATAACCTAAAACCGTTATTTCGGAATCCGAGGCGCATCATTTCAAATTCTTAATATTGATGAGAGCGCATGCTTAACTCTTTGAACTCCGCATGACTAGACTGATAGTTCTAATACTTGCAGAGGAGTTGGAGATTAAAGGATTTGCCATCGTTGCAAGAAACTTTTGGATTTTTTACAACAAATTATTCTACTGACAGAATAATGATTAAATGTTATTAAGATCTGAAAATTATTGTTAAGCTGTTCATTTATAAATATATCGTAAGTGGTAATTTCATGCCAATATAAAAAAATCTGATGTAGGCTACACATGACTTTCCTTATATAATGTAATGAATTTACTACTTTTACAGTAAAAAGATAGGTTTTTCTTATAGTAGATACAAATATTCTTTCCAACATATTGAATTTTCGACAATCAGTAGTCATCTTCATTGATTTAGCGTCATTTTATCCATTTGGCGATATTTTCGTTAATTTGGCAACATTTCAAAAAGTCACCAACTTGACGACATTCCGCCAAATCTCGCCAAGCGCTATGGACGAAGAAAGAAGTTGTTCTTACAGCAGATAAATAACTATTGGCATTCAAATACAAAAGTATTACTAAAAGTATCTTTTTTCCTGAATGGAACGCGCTAGATCCACGAGAATGATGTCACCCAATTTATCGCATGATATTACATATGAAAAGTGAACATGTTTCTCAATAGGAAATATATATTTTTTCATTTTATATGACTTTTTGATATTTTTTTTGAAAAATGTGCAATATCTCGAGAACGGTTCATGTTAGCGTTCAAGAATTTATGTCAATCGTTTTCTAATGAAAAATTACATAAAAAATGTCTATTTGCGTAACTTTATTAGTGGTTTTTATTTTTTGACGATTTTTCAAAATTTTATTCGAAAATTTAGGGGGGGTTCTGAACATTCGATTACGTATAAAAACAATAGGCTTCCAGTGTTTACGGATTGGGATTTTTGTACCAAGTGTGGTTCGAATCGGTCCATTCGTTCGTCAGTTATCGTCTCCACAGGCTCACTGACACACACACACAAGGGATGCTTGAAACGTGCTCTCCCGTCGAAAACTCGAATTCGAATTTTCGACCCCGTCATAATAATTTCCTTATACATTATGTATATAAGGAAAGTAAAAATCTGGTGTTGTGATCATATGAATGAAAAATTTTCTAATGCAAAATTTCTACATATTCAAATGTATATTATCTTTATTTTTTAATGATTCGTTGAATTGTGTTTATTTGTACCAATTACCAAGCATAATTATTTAAAATTACACTGGATTTGTACTTTTATATTTTCGTTTTCATTTAGTAACTCGACGAATTTTCAAATCCGGCATAGCGAAAGTGCTCAAAAACTAGAATATCTCTTGAAGGGCTAGGCTTAGAGTAATGGGGTTGTTCTTATTTTTACTTCCCTTATATACCTAATGTATAAGGAAAGTTTTGTAACGGGGTCGAAAATGCGAATTCGAGTTTTCGACGGGAGAGCACGTTTCAAGCATCCCTGATCACGAATCAAACATTTTTGAAGTGATGTATGTGTGTGTGTGTGTGTGTGTATGTCAGTGAGTCTGTGGAGACGATATCTCACGAACGAATGGAGCGATTCGAATGAAATTTGGTACAAAAATCACAATCCATGAATACTTGCGGCCTATTGTTTTTAACCGTAATCGAATGTTCAGAACCTACCTAAATTTTCGAGTGAAATTTTGAAAAAACTATCAAAGAATCAAAATCTTTAATAAAGTTACGGAAATAGACATTTCTTATATAACTTTTCATTAGAAAACGATTAACATAATCTTCAGAACGTTAGCATGAACCGTTCTCGAGATATTGCACATTTTTCAAACAAATTTATCAAAAAATCCCATAAATTAAAAACAAATATTAACTGTTGAGAAAAATGTTCACTTTTCATATGTAATATCATGCGATAAATTGGGTGACATCATTCTCGTGGATCTAGCTCATTCCATTCATGAGAAAAGATACTTCGAGTAATACTTTTGTATTTGAACGCCAATAGTCATTTATCTGCTATAAGAAAAATTTATTTCTTCGTCCATAACGCTTGGCGAGATTTTGGCGACGAATTTGACGGAATGTCACCAACTTGACGACTTTTTAAATGTTGCAAAATTAACGAAAATCTCGTCAAATGATAAAAATGACGCTAAATCAATGAAAATGACGACTAATCGTCGAAAATCCAATATCTTGGAAAGAATATAAGTATCTTCTATAAGAAAAACCTATTTTTTACTGTAAAAGTAGTAAATTCATTGCATTACATAAGGAAAGTCATGTGTTGCCCACATCAGATACTTTCTATCATAAAAAGTTATGTATAAAAGAAGAATTTAACTCATACATTTAAGCATACGTAGTCTTTTATTCCACATTTTGACGATTTTTTGCGGTCCATTTCGAAAAAAACTTGTTCACCTACAAGTGACTTATCTATCATATTTTGTGAAACTCAGTCAATTACTCTTTAGCCAGATTAGATAGATACGTTTTTTGTTGGCCATTTCACAAGAAACGCAAGTTTTCATTTCCCGAATCGTACCAAAATATAATCAGTCCCAGTGTAACCTTCAAGGGGCTTACTTATAACATTTTATTTTAAAATTTGGTCTATTAGTTTTGGAGTTAGAATGGATACATGCATTGCCCAAACAGACATATACACAGAGACGTCAATCTAAAAAAAATGATGTTGGCAGCACATGACCTTCACTGGAGACTCACTTCTCTTTATTTCTTCATTATTATTCTCTTTATTATTCACTTACTCTTTATTTCTTCAATAATTCATTAAATGAAATTTAACTGCACAAAATAACATCAATAATTATATTAAAATACACTGAACTTGCACTTTTAATTCAATTTTCGTTCTCATTTGGAAACGACTTTTTTTCTGAGTCGACGCAGCGAAAATGGGTAATAGGGTTGGTCTTATACTTTTCGTCGTTAAAAGTGACGTTATTTTTAGATTTTATGATTTTTGCTGGCCATTTCACAAAAAAAGGCAGGTTCTTTTTTTTCAAATCGTACCAAAATCTAATCAGCACCCGCATAAATTACATGTGATATATCTACCAAATTTTGTGAGATGTGGTCTATTAATTTTTCAGCTAGAATGGATACAGTCGATATTTGCGGACCACTTCGGAAAAAGGCAGGTTCTTTCATTCCCAATCGTACCAAATCTATACAGCACAAGGATCACCTACAAGGCACTTATCTTCCAAATTTTATGAAATTCATGGAATTAGCTATTTTCATTAGAGTGGGTAAAATATATGCCCTGACAAACAACCGCAAACACACACGCAGACGTTAAGCTAAAAATAGTTGTTCCGTGTTCTAGAGGTTCCAAAACGTCTAGAACCGTAAAAAACACTATTTGTGAGTTTTGAGATGATTCCAATACTTTCCATAAACGGTGCCTTGTGATGTAGGGAATGTAATATTATAAAGAGATAATTTCTGACATACAAATTCCCAAACGAATAATTATTAAATAAACAAAGTTATTCGGAGATTTATACTATAAAATATCATATAAATAATTTGATAAAAGAATTTCCAAGATAAACTCCGATGTTTCCTTGTTTCATCAATATCTGGCTTTGACTTACTTGCTAGATAATATTATACTCTAACAAGAAAGAGCAATTATGCATGAAGTATAGATTATGAAACACCTTCCAAATTCAATGCAATTTCATTTAAACAACTCTAAAATGCGATACATTCATCGGTAATATTTTAAAAATTACCACAATACTACATTAATTTATTATATTTGAAAACTTAAAAGTTCATTGAATTAAATGAACTTCATTCAAATGACGACAATAAAATATAAATTGCCTGGCTCCTCGGTAATATTTTAACATTATCAAAATAATACAATAATTTACTATATTTGAAAACTTCATCAAAAACTACTTCAATTTATTCAAATGACGCCATCGAAATATAACACGCTTGGCTCTCTCTATAAAAGCAGCATTTCATTCATAACATTTTCCCATTCATTTCATTCATCACAATACTATAATAATTTATTTTATTTAACATTTAAGACCATGGAAGAACAAGTATAAACTCTATGCTTAAAATTCCATCGAAAAAAATCGTCCTTCTCTCTGTAAAATCAATGAATATTTCATTCATATCAGCTATGCAGACTCCATGAGCTAAATAATTTTGCGTTAAAGAAATGCAGTAATTCTTATACAACTCATTCTACATATTTTGCTGTTTACATTTTACATAAGTGAAAAATAGGCTTCGCTGTAGAAATAATCAAAGTTTGATGATCATTTAAACTGAAATATATCACTTGCGTTGTTTCAGAATGTAGATGCACAGAATTTAAGCAAAAATAAAGCGGTTTTAGGACGGATACAAAACTCAAGATGAATTAAAAAGAACTTTAAAAATCACGATTTTGAGACAAGATGGAAGCCATATTTCATTTTAAATTGAGCCACGTGATCTCTGGTCACGTGATCGCTTCATATAAGAGGTGTAATTATGATTTTAATTTTTATTTAAAAACTATTGAATATATTTTGCTGATTTTTTTTATATTCTATGGGATAATTTTTATATTACCTAAAATTTTCGAAGGAATTTGAAAATTTTAAATCCGCTTAAAAATTGTTTGAAAAATTTGATCCCATAGGGTTCAATGTATTTCATTTTTTCAACACGGATTCAATCGAAAACTAATTGGGTGATATTATTCACTTATATTTCCATAAGTCCCACAGATCGCCTGAACAACATACTAAAATTTTTACATTTATACACATTTTTACAGCAGTTATCGTGTTAACGGACAGGCAGACAGACAAACAGACAGAATGAACAAAGGCATAAACACTTTTCAACTTTGTTTTAAAGTGTTGAAAACGTATTTTTCTTCATTTGTTTCTAACACTATTGTTTAAAATTCTTAACTCTTCTACGAAAAAGAAACTAGAGCATCTGGTATACATTTTACATCTTGTAAAAATATTTTTCTTCAGTCTACATTCATGAACAAAAAATTGGAAAATCGAAATCTTTATAGATGTTTTCGAAAAAAAAATGGAAAACGGATTTATTTACTTAAACATTGATCCTAGATATATGTTTGGAATGCACGTCCATTGTAAATCACCGGATTTCTTTCAAATATATATTTGTACGGGACTTTGAGAAATGAAAATGTTTGATTGTATGCACATTGTAAAATTACAAGCTGCATTAGCGCAAATTGCTGTATATTCTCTAAACACTGGTTGTAAACGGAACTAAATGGTTATATACACATGTAATAGAAATGTCGTAAATCTGCCCAAATTTTTTCATAAAATTGTGTTTGAGAACATAAGTTAAGACTGCATATAATATAAAATGGCCGTGCCCCATAAGATAAAATTAATTGCGACCCCCACAGAAAAATCGAGCTCGAAAACAAATCAAAACATAAACAAACCACAAAAATCAATCATGCATAAAGCATTAATCATGAAACACTTTCCAACTTCAATGCAATTTTATTTAAACATCTTTAAAATGTGATACATTCCACGATAACATTTTAAAAATTATCACAAAACTGCATTCATTTATTATATTTGAAAACTTAAAACCTCATCGAAAGAAATGAACTTTATTCAAATGACGGACGGCATTGAAATAGAAATTGCCTGGTTTAAACATATCTAAAATGCGATACATTCCTCGGTAATATTTTAATAAGAAAGATCAATCGTGCATAAAACATCGATTATGGAAAACTTTCCAACTTCAATGCAATTTTATTTAAACATCTCTAAAATGCGATACATTCCACGGTAATATTTTTAAAATTATCACAATACTGCATTCATTTATTATATTTGGAAACTTAAAATTTCATCGACAAAAATGAACTTCATTCAAATAACAGCATTGAAATATAAATTGCCTGGTTTAAACATCTCTAAAATGCGATACATTCCTCGGTAATATTTAAAAAATTTTATCATAATACTACACTAATTTATTATATTTGAAAACTTCATCGAAAGCAAATGAACGTTATTCAAATGACATCATCAAAATATAAATCGCCTCCATATAAAAGAAGCATTTCATTCATTAACATTTTTCCATTCCTTTCATTAATCAGAATACTATAATAATTCATTTTATTTAAAAACAGAAAATCATGGAAGTAGAAGTAATTTAACTCTATGCTTAAAACTTCATCGAAAAAATCGTCTGGTTCTCTGTGTAAAATCAATGAATATTTCAATCATATCAGTTATATTGCAACCTCCGTGAGCTAAACAATTTTGCGTTAAAGAAATGCAGCAAACCTTATACAACTCATTCTACATCTTTTGGTGTTTACATTCTCCATAAGGAAAATTAGGCTTCGTTTTAGAAATAATTAAATTTCAATTATTATTTAAACTCAAATATATTTTAATTGCAATGTTTCAGTATGTTGATGCACAGGATTTAAGCAAAACTAAAGCAGTTATAGGGCGGATACAGCACTAAATATGAATTAAAAGGAACTTTAAAAATCACGATTTTGACAAAAGAAGGATGCCATATTTAATTCGAAGTGGATCACGTGATTTCGCCTACAATGTTCACGTGATCTCTTCATATAAAGTGTGAAAGCCCCAGTCCGTCCGACTCGTATAAAGTGTTGAAGACCCAGACCATCCGACTCGTCCAGAGGACTAAGAGCGACTATTTGGACGGCCGGTCGTATAAAGTGTTGAAGACCCAGACCGTTCGGCTCGTCGACAAGAACTTGAGCAACCATTTGAACGGCCGGAGTCGTATAAAGTGTGTAATTATTGTTTTAATTTTTATTTAAAAAACGACTGATTATATTTTGATGATTTTTTTATATATTTTATAGGATAATTTGAATATTTCCTAAAACTATCGAAGCAATTTGTGAATTTTATTTCGCTTAAAAATGTTTGAAAAATTAGGTATCATAGGGTTCAATGTATTTCATTTTTTCAACCCGGATTCAATCCAAAACTAATTGGGTGACATTATTCATTTGTATTCCCATAGATCCCACAGACCCTCTGAACAACATACTAAAATTTCATTTTGATAAAGTCATTTTTCGTGCTAATGGACAGACAGACAGAATGAACAAAGTCATAAACACTCTTCAACTGTATTGTAAAGTTTTTATAAAAATATCAATCATACATAAAGCAATTATTACCCAACATTTTCCAACTGAAATGCAATTCTAAACCATTATTTCCAACTGAAATGCGTTTCGAAAATGCAATACATTCAGCTATAATATTTTTCAAATTATCACAGTACTACATTAATTTATTATACTTAAAAATTTAAAACTTCATCGAAAAGGAAAATACTAATTACACAGAATGAACTTTATTTAAATGACGTCATATATGTATAAACTGTCTGCCTCTTTATGTCAAATCAATGAATATTTCATTCACATCACTTATATTCCAAACTCCAGGGCAAAATATTTTCGTGTGAAAAAATTCAGCAATTCTTATACAACTTACCTTACAATCGCTTGATTTGTTTACATTCTGCAAGCGTTAAAATTAGACTTTTTTGTAAAAATATTCAAAATTTACTGATCATTTAAAATAAACAATAATGAAATTGCTTTGGCACCAAATTTAGATAGATAGGTAATACGCAAACATAGAGCGGTTAAACTGTTTTGGATGCTTGAAATATAATCTGTCGAAACCTCGAATTCGAATTTTTAACTCCATCACAATGCTTTTCATATACACTACATTATGCATATAGGAAACGTAAAATCCGCATTCTTCTGAACCAAGTCGGGGCTTCATAGCAGAGGGTACATATAAAAATCTGATGTGGGCAACACATGACTTTCCTTATATAATGAAATGAATTTACTACTTTTAGAGTAAAATAAATAGGTTTTTCTTCTAGTAGATACTAATATCCTTTCCAAAATATTGAATTTTCGGCAATTAGTCGTCATTTTCATTGATTAAGCGTCATTTTTATCCATTTGGCGAGATTTCCGTTAATTTGGCAACATTTCAAAAAGTCGCCAAGTTGGCGACATTCCGCCAATTTCGTCGCCAAAATCTCGCCAAGCGTTATGGACGAAGAAATAAGTTATATATATATATATACAACTTATTAGATATTGAATTTTCGACATATATTATATAACTATTATTATATATTTATATATATTATATAACTTATTAGATATTGAATTTTCTACAATTAGTCCTCATTTTCATTGATTTAGCGTCATTTGTATCTATTTGGCGAGCTTTTCGTTAATTTGGCAACATTTCAAAAAGTCGCCAAGTTGGCGACATTCCGCAAATTTCGCCGCCAAAATCTCGCCAAGCGTTATGGACGAAGAAATAAGTTGTTCTTACAGCAGATAAATTGGCGTTCAAATGCAAAAGTATTACTCGAAATATCTTTTTTCATGAATGGAACGAGCTAGACCCACGAGAATGATGTCACCCAATTTATCGCATGATATTATATATGAAAAGTAAACATATTTCTCAATAGGAAATTTTTTTTTCTATTTTATATGACTTTTTGATAATTTTTTTGAAAAATGTGCAATATCTCGAGAACGGTTCATGTTAGCGTTCTAAAATTTATGTCAATCGTTTTCTAATGAAAAATTACATAAGAAATGTCTATTTGCGTAACTTTAATATTGGTTTTGATTTTTTGACGATTTTTTCAAAATTTCATTCGAAACTTTAAGGGGGTTCTGAACATTCGATTGCGTATAAAAACAATAAGCTTCCAGTGTTTACAGATTGTGATTTTTGTACCAAATTTGGTTCGAATCGGTCCATTCGCTCGTCAGTTATCGTCTCCACAGGCCCACTGACACACACACACATACTTTCACACACACACACACACACACACACATACTTTCACACACACACACACACACACACAGACATCACTTCAAAAATGTTTGATTTGTGATCAGGGATGCTTGAAACGTGCTCTCCCGTCGAAAACTCGAATTCGAATTTTCGACCCCGTCACAATACTTTCCTTATACATTATGTATATAAGGAAAGTAAAAATACGCAATTGTCATTTAATAATAAGATAACATCATATTTATTCATTTAGAATAATGTGCAACTGTATTTTATGTCGTTAAATAGTTTTTCATCGTTAAACGGCCCTTTCTTCTTTGCACATTTTTTGTTATCAGAAATTTATTCCACAGCTCATATATAAACGGGAACATGACCATATGGCATTGCTTTTTCTACGATGTTCAAAATTCAATCAGACTTATAATCCATCAACATGATCCCATAAATATTTACGGTATGCCTGGCTTTTGTTTTTCTACAATGTCCAAATTTCATGCAGATTTATGATGCATCAACATGATTCCATATATACTTATGATGCGAAATCTTGCTCAAATGCGTATCCTCCGACATAAATATAACCTAGAAAATGATTAATGTCCCTTTTTGTCTCCTAAATTGATGTGTTGGTTTACAATTTTTTTCGCTACTGCATCATTAAAAAATCGGTGATTATATACACTGGTTCTGAATTCGGAAATCTAATTTTAAAATTTTGACATAATTTATCAATTGAAGACTTGTGGAATAATTATTGGCATGGGCCTTGTTGGTTTAATATTGTACTTTTTAAAACCAAGATACTCAGGTTCTTTTTGAATAAGTCGGTTTGCACTTCGGTGAAAATTTAATGTCATCAAATATATAATTTTTCTTTATTACATTTTGGATGTTGTTAATCAATGTTCCTTCTAATTTTTTCAGCAGTTCACCATCGTGTGAATGTAGGTCGGGAATCCATATTATTTCATCTGGTAATTTATGGAATGTTGTTGATAGCCGTACTATGAAGTCCTGGGAATTTGGATTCGTTAGTCTTTCATGGACAGGATGGTGGAGTTAAGACGAAACCTCAGTGGACTAATCAAAGTCAATATTGAAAGATTTTAATACGAAGGAAGTTAACAAAGTTCTTTAAGAAATACTTTTCTTTCAGCGATTACCTTTTCTCAGATGAAGAATATTTTGATTAATAGAATTATGTGATTTCGATTAACAGTAATGTTCACCATAATTACCTTTATTACAAATAAGCAAAAGGTTGGAAAATAAATATTTTTTTTAAATGAAATACTAAATATTAAATATACTAAATGCTTTTGATTTCAATTTTCGAGAAAACTTCTGTATACTTGTTTTCCAAGGCTCGAAAAAAAATACAAACTAGATGATAATTTCTAAATGTTAACACTTAATAAGGATATCAGTCACTGTTTATTTATAAATTTTATCTAAAGCTATTCATAGTTTGCGCATCTAAAAGACAAAACTTGGATTCATATTTTATGGTTTGGTTTGGATGTCAGTGCTACAGAAAAGCAAAATTATGAATATTTTAACAGTTTTGGGGGATCCAAGCTGTTTAAATTATTTCACATTTAAGAAATACATTTTAAATGCCAGAGGTTTTACTGTATATATATTTTTATTTTTGTACTTAATTTCACAAAATGAAAAGAAGTACAAAATTCTTCTGAAAATGTGATGCGTAGTAAAAAAAATATACCTTGTACTTCCATTTTGTATTTGAAAAGTATTGGAGGTTTTTCCCTTCCTTGCACAAAATATGGTGAAAGCCATGTAAACTGAATTAGGGAATTTTTTTAAAGAAGCGAAAATAATTTATCAAAGTAAAATATGAATAAGTAAAATAATGATATTTAAAAAAAATGAAATATATTTAGCAAAATATTTTTATCTTAGATAATTTCACCTGAACAAGATTTTAAATCTGCGTGTGTGAATGCTCTACGGACTACAAAAATTCAATTTTAAAGTAAACATCATCTGTCATGGAAGAAAATATATATTTTATCTCTGGTTGGTGTAAAATATTTTCTCATTGACTGCAAAATACATTTTTATAAAAACTTCAACTTTATAATTTATTTAAGTTAAGCAATTTGAGGATAAAACTTCAGTTTTTTAAATAAAACATTTCACCTCAGTACTGTAGCAACATATAGCAGCACAAGTTTTAAAACTAAAATATCATCTTTGATTCAAGCCGAACTCCTCGATTGAGTTACGGCTCCCCAACCGCATAAGCAAGAGCGCTACACCATGTTGAGTGAAAAAAGAAATTACATGCCGCAAAACTCGCAATGCTATTTCAGGGTGTTCCTTCAAAAGTAGAATACATCTTAAACTTGTTATAATATTGTTTCAGGAAAACAAAGTGCTTAGACAAAATGCAAATTTTGTTTTCAAAATTATATCAGGCAAACGATTCGTGAACGAACGATTCGTGATAGAGAGATAGTTGCGATCGCTAACGTTGACATAGCTGGAACATAATATAACGCTGAAATAATTATACGAGCTTTCAAATAGACAAAAAGAGAAATATTTTGAAAATTGATAAGGTAGATCCTCTGAAGTAATCAAATGATCTTGTATTTTAATATGATATGTGGAATAAATTGTTCAAATTTGGTGAAAAATTGATGGTTGTAAAATTTCTATAGATCGTCGTTTTATATTTTCCAAAGAAATTATAATCGAAGCATTTGTCATTAAACCGGTTGGTAACTTGGTGTTTATTTAACCTGAACAATGAAGCAAATTCATTGTTAGTTAGCGTAATGGAAGCTTTTCAAAAACAGTCACTTGTAAGTGCAAGACCGACATCTTGAACACTGTTATTACCCTATAATAAGTTGGGTTATATCTGGTAAATATCGTAAGCGTTTTCAAATTATGTGACTAAAACCAAGTAATGTCTATAAAATAATTATTGCCCATTATTTTAGAATCATTGATTTTTCTTTTGTTTTCTAGTGAAGTTTTTAATATTTTTGTATAATAATTACATTCCATGTGTATTTACGTGCATTTAAAATGAAAAGTTTTTGCAGTTTTGATTCTAATTTGAATCAACACCCACATACTGTAGTCACTGCCGTCAAGTGGGCGGAAGATAGTGCTGATGTCCCTGGGTCCGACTTCACCAGCTCCTGACTCCTGTCCCACAAAGTGGCAAATTGCACTGTACATTTTTTTAATTAAACATATAATAAAAAAAAACTATTGATAATCTGTTAAAACCAGTTTAGGTCATTCTTCAGCCTGGTTTTATAAAAATATCTCCCCTTTAAGTGCACTTTCAGTCCTGATTACTATTTTAAAATTTTGGATTACGCTGTCAGTAAAGAGAAGGGGAATCTGCAGCCTAATGATGACCTCAATTCTGTCCTTACGAAAACTAATCAAGCTACTACCTAGGAAGTTTTTCTATTATTAACTCTTAGTTCTTCAAAGTATTTTCAACCTACACACATTACTTAGAAATTTTCCCAACTGTGTGTCTTTCTGTCTTTCTACCCAGACCGTCCGATCTACCCGAAGGTATAAGGAACCCGTTTGGACGGTCGGGACAGTTCTTCCCAATTTGGTAGGGAACCCAGAAGGGACGACATCCAGAGTGACCATACCCTTCTTCCCTCACTATTCAGACTCACATATTTGTGAGCTGAACTCCTGTCAGCTCACAAATATGTGAGCTGACGCTCCTTGTGCTCCTGAACTCCTGTCGCACAAAGTTGCAAATTGCACTGTACATTTTTTTAATTAAACATATAATTAAAAAAAACCTTCCCAGACCGTCCGACCTATCCGAATGTATAAGGAACCGTTTGGACGGTCGGGACAGTTCTACCCAATTTGGTAGGGAACCCAGAGGGGACGACATCCAGAGTGACCATGCCCTTCTTCCCTCACTATTCAGACTCACATATTTGTGAGCTGAACTCCTGTCAGCTCACAAATATGGGAGCTGACACTCCTGTGATCCTGAACTCCTGTCTCACAAAGTTGCAAATTGCACTGTACATTTTTTTAATTAAACATATAATAAAAAAAGACTTATTGATAAACTGTTAAGACCAGTTTAGGCTATTCTTCAGCCTGGTTTTATAAAAATATCTCCCCTTTAAGTGCACTTTCAGTCCTGACTACTATTTTAAAGTTTTGGATTACGCTGTCAATAAAGAGAAGGGAAATCTACAGCTTAATGATGACCTCAATTCTGTCCTTACCAAAACTACTATCTAGAAAATTTTTCTATTATTAACTCCTAGTTCTTCAAAATATTTTCAACATACACACATTACCTAGAAATTTTCACAACTGTGTGTCTTTCTTTCTTGCGACCCAGACCGTCCAACCTACCCGAAGGTATAAGGAACCCGTTTGGATGGTCGGGACAGTTCTACCCAATTTGATAGGGAACCCAGAGGGGACGACATCCAGAGTGACCATACCCTTCTTCCCTCAGTATTCAGACTCACATATTTGCTGTGCTAGTACTCTGAACTATCGTTTAGAGCCGGGAATCTAACTTGGATCCTCTGAGTGCAATCCTCGCGTCTTAACCAATGGACTGTCCCATTCCTACAACGTATAGATAATACCTACATGATTTATCAATTAACCACCCCCAAAACTTTCAAAGATGCAGCTGGCTCATATTTAGAACTCCATAATATTAGTCCATTGCTAAAGTGTCATCTCAACTATGAGGAAAATAATCTTCTTACATCTTAACATCTAAAGAATATCTGATCAACCAAAGTACATGAATAAGAAGAAAGCCGGAAAAAACATCTTAAAATGTAATAAATAAAACATTAGGGGAATAAATGAAGAGTCCCTCAAAACCTCATTAAGCTATAAGAATGGTAAACTGGCGAACCACACAAGCATGAGAATGAAGACGTATATTCTAACAATTGTGCTGAATGTTGGGATAATTATTGCAAAACAAAATTCAAGACTGTCTGGAATACTTCTCTGGACTGTAAAATGGATATGTAACATGTAGCATGCAACATATAACATGCAACACATAACATGCACACACATATGGGACTATTTGCAATAACGGCAAAAAGAAGGAAGGGTATAAATAGGGCTTTGCAAAGCAAAACTAGTTTATCCACATATCGTATATTCTATTTTGCAACACATTTTACTTTAATCAACGCTAGTTAATATGATTTGAAATATATATATAAAAATATTCAAACTTTCCTCGCACTGCTGCATTTCTGCGGAGAAGTGTTGTCGTCTCATGCATGTTTATTTTATTTTATTTTTTATGTTTATAGTAATTTTGTGCGATGTAATAATTCTTGAAAATGCGCTGCATCACTCTTGGAATTACCCCCATATAAAATTTTTCCACTACTGCATCATAAAATCGATTCATCCTAGCTCAGAGTTGAGGAATCTAATTTAAAAATTTTGACATGAATTGATCAATTTAAAACGCGAAGAGAAGTATTGACACATGTCTAACTGGGTTAACGAAAATGATTTTTATTGCGAAGAAAATTTAAGGTCAGTACAATCCTAGATGTTCCCTTGATAATTTTATAAACATAAGTTGAGCAGAAATTGAACATCGAAGTTTACCAATTACTCATCAACATATAACTCCAATAGAAAAAGGTTTTGTACCAATTTTGTATTTATTACATCTTGTTTATGTCTCTATTCATGTTTTTACTGTTATTTACCGTCTTAGCATTTTGTGTTTCGGAGGAAATATGTACGTATTTTTCGTTATATAAAAGAAACTGTATAATGTCGACAACTGGCAGTTCACATAAATTGGTATATACCCGTTAAGCGTAAACTTACAAATCTATGACATGAATTACTTCCAAATAGTCTTCATACTTGAGATTAAAATAATAAAATATAGGGTAGTAGGCACTTGCTTTGATAAAATCAAGAATATGATTTGACATTTTTTACATGTAAGCATAATAAACGTATTTCAAGAAAATAAATATTGAATTGAGTGTGTAGATTGTAGCGGGAAATCTAAACATCGCACGGCCACGAAATTTGGTACACTGGTACTTCAGAACTCGAACAGGTACATCTTGGAGATATTTTTCAAAATTCCAATTAATTTTTTTACTTATGAATTTTTCAATTTGTAAGGCCTACATAACTGTTTTTATTTACCTCAGTTTCGTTATAATTTCCGTTTGACTTTATATTAACAACGTCTGACTGGTTCGGCTAAGTTGACCAATCACCGAGACAAATAGCATCTGCGGTCCTGGTTTGGTGACAGAATAATATTCAGACTGCGAGTAAGTAAGAAAAGCTGGGTATTAGATGCTCCGTACAGTCTTGTTAGTGGCCTAGTGGATAGTTCGGCTGATATCGAAGGGCAGTGTGAAATCGCTGGGAGTCGAGACGCTGTGTGAATGAGAAGGAAGGAAGATGCAAGTACCTGGAACCGGCACTAGGCTGGATACCACTATGATCATAAGCGTCTAGTATCCCTGGTTGTCAAATACAAGGTTTATAGGTTACAGGAAAACATTGGATAAGCACCGACGATTTATAGCTCTTCCACTGATTACTTAATTATTATAATATCCCCAGCAGAGTAAAAGTGCTTTAATAATATGTTGCATTACCTAATAAGATATCCAATTCTAGCTGTTTGATATATGTCTTTATTTAGTTACGTAGCCAGCTGTTGTAATGTGAGTGAGTACGCAAGAAATGTGTTTTAATTAACTTTTTGCATCTGTGTGTTATTGCCCCTGGCCGCAAGGTCCTTTTGGTATCCAACGCCACCAAAGTTTAGAGTCATGCCACTTTTGCTTGACATAGCTATGTAATCCCGCTACAAAAGTTAATTACATTTGAAAATATTTGAAATTTTTTATTTTCATGGCAGCACATATTAGCATGGCAGCACAGAACAAAATTTGGCATTATTATGCATAATAGGGGTAATTTAATGGCTCAATAATCACGAAACTTGATAGTTTTAATGATTGTAGTGAAAAATAGCCGATATATAATTTGTGTGCTCGTGACATCATTAGTCTCCTCGCGAGGGAGGCAGTTACCCCCCCGAGAGGGTATATTGTCTAACTTGGCATCAATGGAAATATTTTTAAACCCTCTAAAAGGAATGTTAACATACTATCATTGTGATCATTTTGACCAAAAATACAGATTTTTCAAAAATGTTCTTGTAGTATTTGAAAAAAAAAATCAATCTATGTTTAATTGGATTCTGTTTTGTAAATGCGTTCTGGTATGAAGCTGAGCTGCACCCCAGTTAATATAATCTAAAAATCCAAACAAATCTAAAAAAGTAAATATGTACAGTAATAATTAATTATAATTATACTTTATAAATAAAATTATACTAAAATAAAATGGCCTTGTTGTTTAGGATTTATCACGATTACTATTTAAGAATATCATAATTGCTTAAGATCACCTAAATATATTGAAAATTAACTATTTTTTACCACAGGGAATGCAACACCTATGGAAAGAATCGAATGAATTGCACAAAATTTTGAGCCTTTATTTAAAATTGAAAGAAAATGTTAATATCCAATTTTAGAGATATCAATTCTTAAAATTTCTTAATTTATGTTGTCGTTGTTCAACATTTTATCATTTTGTTAATCTCTAGAGAATGTGTTATGTTTGACACATCAGTATCTTTACAGCTATATAACTTCGCACTTTTATTTCTTTAGCAGAAAAAGATATATCCGTATTATTATTTAGAATTATCACAATTATTTAGGATCTTCTAGATATATTGCGAATTAACTATTTTACCACAGGGCCACATACTTTCAACACCTCTTGAATTGATCGAGAGATTTGCAAAAAAATTTGATCTTTCATTTGAAACTCTTAAACAAAATTTTAATATTGATTTTTAGAGAGATCAATTCAGAAAAATCCCTAATGTATGATTTTGTTGTTGCGCAGTATATCCGTTTTTTAATTTATAGAGAATGTGATGTGTTTGGCACATTAGTATCTTTACAGTTATATACTTCTTAACTTCATATTTATATTTCTTTCGCATAAAAGTTGGACCTAATTTTAAAATCCTGACGCGTATCGATCAATGGAGAACGTGTAGAAATAATATTGACACACGTGTTATGGGTTTTATCGTTAACTCTTTACAACCAGGCTCTTTAGAAAGTTCTTCATAAAATTGATTTTACCCTCACAAAAATCTTACTGCCAGTAAAAATACGGAGTATTTTATCGCAAACAGGTTCAGAATTTTAAAATGCTAAATAATATTTTCCTATTTCAATACTATTGGGAAAGTACTGTTTCCACATTGTTCTTTATTTTGTGAGTTTGATTTGAAAACACATATCAAGACTCTCAGAAAACTTTTCCAACAACTTAAAAAATATATATAGTTCATGAATGTATATGAAATGTACATAGAATGGTAAAATAATACTTACATGTATGGTTGTGAAAAGTATATTCATAAATATCACTCTTTTACACTGCTGGAAAATTGCTAAGGAAGGATAACATTATTACCCTATAGAAACCACAAAATGAAAGGAAGCAAAATGTGGAAAATTAGAATAAGTGCGGAATACAGTAATAAGAGGTGTAACTATGCAAATTTTTCATTTCCACGCCTGTTCGCCACGTGATAGCACTGAAAAGAGATTTAAAGGATTTGACGAGTGTGGATAGTTGTTGTTCCAAGTGAAAATTTTAAGGGGAAAGATTTAATTGACGAACTTGAACTTTTCAGTATGTCTTTCGAATATCACTTAGATGATTTTACGCGTTGCGTACTATTTATTCTCAGATGAGTGTAAGTCCAGTCTGTCATCAGATTGTAGACGCCGACTGATGTGGTGTGAGAGAGGTACTGCTTATCGTCCAGAAAATATCCAGGAAAGAGACCGATATTCTACATGCAGTATCATGGTATGGGCAGGCATCATGTTCAATGGCCGCACACCCCTACATGTAGTTGCAACTGGGACTATGACCGGCCAACGATGCATTAATGAAGCTATATTGCCTCATGTTCGCCTTTTCCGTGGTGTTGCCGGTTATAAATGTGTTTTCATGGACGACAACGCACCATGTCATCGAACACTCGCTGTTCAGGATTTTCTAGTCAGCGAGGGTATTCAATGCTTCGTATGGCTAGCACGTTCTTCAGATCTAAACTCCATTGAAAATGGTTGAGATGCTTTAGGGAGGCGACTTGCAGGTCGAAAATATCATTCAACAAACATGAACACCCTCAGTCGTGCACTGACAGTGGAGTGGTATAACTTGCCTCAACATATGCTGGATAATGCTGTGCAAAACATGACACTACATGTGGAATGTTACATCGCACTCCACGGTGGACATATCCCGAACTGGCACCTTTCTCAAAGGTGTCTGCTGTCGTTCATATGCAATTTCCCATTTCTCCGTACACAGCATCAAATGAACACTTTTTCCTTTCAGATGTTTCAAAATCTTCTATATTTTGCAGAATAATAAATTATATTTATTCTAATGACCGAACAGTGTGGCAAGAATATTTTATCCTGCTGGGTCTCCCCCCCCCCTTAATGTTGTGCAACATTGCAATTTGTGATCTTTCTTTTGCAATTGTCCACCAGTGTATATTTATAATATTAACGTATATTTGTCTTTTCAGGCAATAAGCCTCCCGATTACATAGAAGGCTGATCATTGGCATACTTTGGGTATCAACTATGTACCAGAACCTAACTGAGCCGGATTTTCAATATACCCGGAGACTCTGAATTGTTATTATATTATGGATATAACTATTGTTATCTAAAAACGAAGGCTGGTCTGTTAATTATTTGTCAATCAAAGTGCTACACTGTTTGAAAAACAAAGTGCTACGCTGCAATACGCTTATTTTCAGAATAAAGGTAGTTAAGGATGATCACCCCATGAGGAGCCGAAGGATGCATTTCTGTCGAAATTTATAAAAAATCGTTTTGCTTAATTGTGGCATTTTCGGCTAGTCTGGAGCCCCCTTGTGACGATGGAACAGAAACAATAATCAAAAGTTTCTACAAATTTGTATCGTCAAAATACAATAACCAGGCAGTTAAGAATAAGATGGTGATTTAACCACACCGTTAAGAATAAGATGGTGAAGTATTTATAGTGATTTGGATTGGTTCATACTTTTGAATTTGTAAATAGCGAAGGTTGAAACGAAAGGTATCAGCTCGGCCATTGTGACGGCTTTCGCGATAACGGGTCGTCGTCCGGACCTCGTATGTCCACTAGAACGAGTTAAGGGGTAAATAGGTTATCCTCAGCAGACAAAGAAAATGGTGGTTCGTAAACACTTTTCAGACCCTCCAGAATAGGGATGATCGAAAAAAAACTTTCTTTTCGAATTTTGACAACAGGTAGTGCGGAAAAATTACATTTATTGACACAACGAACATATTTAAAATTTTGGGAAAATCGCTTAATACTTTCAGGTTCCGGAAAGCGACTAAAGTTGTTGAAATGATTACAGAAACAAGAAATTTCATCAACACTGCCATGACTTTTTTTTACGAACTTTGATTATAGGAAACATGGAGATAGTTATTTTTGAATCATATTAAGAGTATATTTCTATTTTTTTGCGATTCGATTATGTTTACAAATTCCGGAAAACATTTAATGTTTAGTAAAGTATCTGGTTTGTTAAATAAAACTGAATGGGCGGAAAATGCATTTGCAAATGCATAGTAAATTTATTTATTCTATATTATGCTTTCTTAATACCCAAAAAGCACGAAAAATAGTCCTATTAAGCAGGTCTCAAGTGTCATGTCCTATATTTGGAAGTGCACAAGAATCGATAAACTTTAATCTCCTAATTTGTGAAAATGTAATGAAGCAATATGGAACTTTAATGAACACAGTCAAAAATGAACAAAATAAAGACCCATCTACCAGGGATATATGCAAGGTGGTCACCAGTAAATTAGAAAAGGTATGGCAGACCGCATCTATTCCGATTGTTTCAACCATTACAATTCAAAAGAAGGTGGAAAGTTATCATGAAAAGCTTCAGAAAATAAAGAATACTCAAGGTAAGAAAATGAAGGTTACATCTGCTTACAAGTCTCAGTTGTCAAAGTTCAAAGAAGAATCTAAACTACTGTTTGATATTGCAGACTGCAAATGTGAAAAAAATTCACATTGCAGCTGCGAAAAAAGCAAAAATATTCCAGTTATTAAGCAATCGTTCCTTGTGGACCAAAAAATCGCCCGGCAAATGTTCATTTCGAGTGTAGATATTCTTTAAACGAGAATAATTCAAAATAGATTGGAGAGAAAAGCTAATAGACAAGCCTCGCGACTTGCTGTAGAAGCAAATACTTTGATTGCGTCGACGATGGACATTTTTTCGTGTTCTGAAGAATCTGAGCAGAATGAATCTGAGTCCACAGAGAGTACTGCAGCAAGGTTACTCGGGATCAGGATAGTAACTGGGAGCCAGTTTCATCCACATCTGCATCTGTACACAGAGTGAAACAAATGAGAGTCCAACTTTCAGCTGTGTCCATAACATGTGATCGATTTAGCGTTCCAGATGGAGCTACTGCAGCACTGGCGAAGTAATTGTGCTAGATAATACCTCGAAAGTAATGGACCGCAACAAAGTTCGTCTAGAGAGAAAGAAATATCGGGAAACTCTACAAGATCTTTCCTTCGAGATCTGCTGTCTTCGTGGGCTTTACTTCGAAGGATGCAAGGACCAAACCAAGACTCTATTCAAACTGGCTAATAAATACTGCCTTGTCAAAATTAACGAGGAGCACATTTCATTGGTACAACAGCCCAACAACAAATACCTAGGACACGTCACTCTGCAATCTGGAACATCAATGGACATTTCTTCCAGCATTGCAGGCTTTTTGGAGAAAAACTTAATTGACATGAAACAGCGGGTTGCCATTTGTTGTGATGGTACTGTCATAACCACGGGATGGAAAGACAGTGCTATAGGAGTGTTGGAAGACAAAGTTGGCAAGACATTGCTGTGGTTTGTGTGTATGTTGCAAATGAATGAACTTCCTCTGGGTATTTGCTATAGTATATCGACGGACAAACAAAGGGGCCCTATAAATATTCTGGCCCAATCGGTAAAAAGATGGAAGACAACATACTTCCAGTCATTCTTTTCAAGTCCATCCCAAATGAACTCTTCGATCTCAACGAAATGCATGCAAGCGATATGAGCACTGCAAAAAGTAAAAATTCTGGAAAAACGATCGTTCCACGAGGTCTAACTCCTAGGGGGATTCTCCACATCAGCCGGACGTCCAGTAATAAAAATCATTTCTCCAAACTGCTGCACCGGACTACTGACATCAAAATAGAAAACAAGGCATACGTCCGTCTAATGAGCTACGGAAATGTGAATTCCATTCATCATAAATAGAGCTCTGGATAAACTTGTCTGGATAAACAAATTTTTAATTGGCCGGTAAGATTTCCTCAGCCGACATCGCAAACAGCTGGGAACACGGCGGATTACTAATTAGATAACTGGGCGAGCAGGAGTTCAAAACATCCAGTCCGTATAGACATAACAACTCTGCCATCAGTCATCAACTCTCTGCCAACACTGCCAGAAGCTCTTGAATGTTTAGATTTAAAATCGCCTCCAAGGCAGGAATAATAAAAAAAACGGAACAAAATTAATAGGCCGGAAAATTAAAAAAAACTTTCGTTCCTCAGAACGCTTGTCGAATTCGAACTTCGGGCTCTCGCCGAAGCACTAAAAACAACTTAATAGATCACATCTTCAGTTCTAATCAAAATTAATAAGAGAAGAGACATAAAAGAGCGCGATTTTACTTATATATCGTAAAAACATCGCTGGCAAACATTGTAAACAAAATTATCGATGAGCGATAAAATAATTAATGACAAACGATTTTATTATTACGGTCAACCAATTAAAAATTCGAAATTTTAAAGAAGAAAACTGGAATTTTAAAGCAGACGAAAATTAAAAGAAATGAAGTGAAACGATTTGGAATATACGAATTCGGCAACAATTTAAATATGAACGATTCTGAAAAATTTAAAAAGCTGAAAATAGATTAAAACTGAAAAATCGCGATCTATTAACGAATTTCAACAGAGAACAACAATATTGGAATCAAATCAAAGGGAATAAAAATGGCAATTAATGGAATCACAAATTAGACAATTTAAATAAATTTAAATTGCTAAAACGTAAAAAGAACGGACTTTCGCCGTTTTTAACACAAAACCTATGGAATAAAATATATTTGGAACAGAAGAATATCAAAACCTAAACAATTGAAAAAATGATAACTAAAAAGAGAATGACTATGTAAATAAGACCTTAAAAGAGGATAACTATATAAATAAGACTCCTGAACACATTTAAGTTACAAACAAAACTCCTAAAATTATTAAATAGCCAAAAGTATTAAAATAACCCAACAATGGTTACGAACGAACAAAGTCATATTCGAACACTCGGTATTTTACCGATTCTTAAGTCACGCCAAGCTAAGAGTGAAACTAAACGTCACTTTGAAATTCTGAAATTGAACATGGAAGCAACTGATTATATTGATCTTATCATATGACAGAATGTCATTGTCACAGAGTCCCAATCCTCTACCACACCAGCGACCAGCAAGCAATTCCAACAATTCCTACAGGGCAACAGCGACGACGCTCCAGACGCTTTAGACATTCCAAATTATCGTTACCATACCCAGAGTATCGAGCAATGTGTTAAGATGGTCAACGAAGCCTCCCAATCAGTCTGCGAGTATGCAAGAAAAGATGAAGGCATTTGATCGAAAATACAGTCGCGAAAACTTATGTCCGTGTTCAAATCAAAAGCAGATTATAACCCAGCAACATAACTTTTCTATGGTTTTTTCCCGAACTTTAAACTCGTTCCGGAAGTTGAAAAAGTAATCGAATCGCAAAAACTTAGAAAGATACTATTAATATGATTAAAAAAGCAGTAATTTTACACTACATGTGAGCAAAATTGGTACTAAAACTTTTATGGCAATGTTGATGATATCACTTGTATTTACGATTATTTTGACAAATTTAGGTGCTTTCCGGAACCTGAAAATATTAACCGATTTTTCTAAAATTTTAAATATGTTCGTTGTGTCAATAAATGCAACTTTTCCGCACTGTTCGTTGTCGAAATCCGAAAAAAAGTTTTTTTCGATCATCCCTACTCCAGACGCCCCCTTTGTGACCTATCTGTGCTTAATTAGTATTGGCAATTGAGCAGAACTTAACGTAGTTAGATTTTTAATTTAACTCCCTCCCTGTTGCGGAAAAAATGTAGTTTATTTTAAAAGAATTTCCAGTTCCTCCGACATCACCCTGGTGAAATTGAAAACTCGAACGTTGCAAAATTAAAATAAGAGTATATGACGGAATCAATCGTAGTCTAATTTTCGATGTCCTCCCCCCCTCTGGGTAGTTGATATTTGTTGTAGGTATTATTGAGTATTTTTATTGCATTTTCATACTATGTTATATCTTATATATCCTCTATGTGTATCTTATGTATATATCTTATGTGTTACCACTAGGGAGTATTACCCACTGCAGAGTTCTTTTATATTTAGTAATGTTTTGTGCGTATTATATTATCTATATAGGTTGCTGTAGGTACAAGTAGTGTATGAGTTTAATCATGTTTATGCAAATATATATGTAACTATATATAACATCATAAATTAGTTTTTATAGACATATGCCATTGTTTAACATTTATTATTTTAGATAGATCCAAACACATGAGTAGAGGTATGATTAGTAAGTTTTTGTATATTGTAATGTGAGTGGATGCAAACAAATTCCGTGGCGAAGCCCAGTCAGCTTGTAAAACCAATGGATCCAATGCCCCTCGCTCACAATGATTAATTGATTTATTGACTATGTTTTTACACCCAATGGCATCCCCCAGTGATTTAGTTTTCTTGCATACGGAACGAGAAATGTCGGTGCCCTCATGTAAGTAATGGTGCGGTGCATAGGTACTTTGATTTCACTCGAGTTGTCTATAACAAGATCTGTCAGCATTATTATAAAAATTTTAACAGTCGAGCTTACTATATAATGCACATCGTTTCCGTTTTCGACAGGTGTGTAAAAGAAAACTGCATTTAATATATCTGCTCCACCAGAGGAAAAACAGAGTGTGTTGAAGTGTATGAGTACATCCAATTGCTGTGGAAAGTTCCCCTACTTGGGACATTCAGAGCTTTTTGTTTTATCAAATGAAAAATTATGAGGAAACATTTCTGTACACACATTTCTCCACACATCTGTAGTCAGCAACAATATGGGTGATAATCAGGGAGTGCTTTGCCCCAGATAACAAGAGCTACTCAATTGATTCATCCATATTCCAAACTCAAAGCTACCACACATTTCAGACACTTCGCAAAAAAAACTCATAAAATGCGTTCAGGGACACTCTGCAACTGCGTCGTGTGAAAATCTGCCCTCTGTTCAATGTACAGAACATATAAGTGCATACATAATGCACAATGTACAAAACATACAATTTCCGAATTCGCACCTGTTTGCACTTGCAAATGCTTTGTATGAAATCATGTACTGGGATCATCAGTTAGAATTTCCTGCTGTTCCGCACCTACATACATTGTGAAACATCTGCAAGCATGTTACTGAAAGTTGCAGGGGAATCGGCTGACCGTAATGGGGAGTAAGGTTCCAAATATTTATGATAACATTTATATAAAAATTCATAAATAACGCTTCGATAGACGGTAATTAGCTTAATAGTTCTGAAATAAAGCTGTAATTTTCATGAATACCTGTAATTGCTGCATTTCTGATAGTTTACCGAAATTATCAACAGAGTAGCATGAGCAAAGGATGCAGAATGTTTTGCAGTGTGCTAGCAAGGGCATCACCCGTTCCGTAAGAAAGCACAATTAGGAGGCTGAATCACAGCAAACAGATAGTATTGACAACTGAATCGAAACTCTTGAATTACGTTTTTAGATTTTTTGTCTCGGAATGAAAAACAATAGAGAGACGCAACAAATCCTTCCAAAACAGGATTTAAAAGGCTTAACTCGGAAAAGAGGCAGAACATAACTGTGGGCTAATTTTCAATTAAAATAACTATTTTTGACATTAAGCAACATAGTTAAATAAAATAAAACTTATTAAGTAAAGCAATAGCTGTTTTTTTTATTCTAGCACCTCTGTTTTTGACAAAATTAAATACTAGTGTTGAATAAATTAACATAATATCCTGATAAAAAAAACAATAAATAGTAACAAAAACAATAATCAACAGTTTTCGCAATCTTTTACCTTTAAAATACAATAATGAAAAATATTCTTAATCACTGTGTTTTTAAACCACATCTTTAAGAATTAATTCATTTAACACAAACATGGCTTATTTACGCACACCTCAGTTATTTTTTATTCCGGTTTGACTTATTGCCTGCATCCTCATTTGTTATATGTCACGCAGCGTGATAGATGATTGGTGAGCAACAACGAAAACAACGGGATTACAAGTTGTTTCTCATTACCATGCGAGAAAAAATACTTAAAAGGATGCACAGTTTTTTAGTTGTTCTTGAGAGAATTATATTTTCCGGCTTTGAAAGGACATAGGATTGATTATTTATTTTTAAACTAGATGGTAGGTTCTTTGCAGCATAATGTGTGGAATGCTTTTGAAGTGAGTAACGTTTTTGGTTGGGTATCTGGACTAAATCGGAGCATTAGGAAAAATGTAAACACTTCGAATGCTTATATCTCCGAAACTGAAAGTGAAAAATATAAAATATTTACACTTGTAACGTAATAAAATAGAAATACATAAAATATCGTAATCTTGATAGCATTATTTTCTTTGGGTAAACAATAACATAATATAAGCAAAAATTTAAACAACGTAATTAAGCACTAATTAATAAACAAACCGATGACATGATGCTGTTTTAGTTTTTCATATCCTTTACACAAACAATGGGCTTATTTCAGTTGCTTTCTTTTTCTATCCTTTGCAAAAAATTCTACTTATTTAATGATATAATACATTTTTATTGCTGATATTTGAAATATAAATTACTTAATTGCTTCAAAACTATTAATGAACACTTTCATCAGGTTATGAAAGCAACATTTACTGATTAAAATAATAAATAAAGTTGCTAAAATCAGTTTTATTTAATGTTTTTATTAGTACATATAGTACAGCATAGTAATTATAGCATGGAAGCATTATCTTAGATATATCTAACGTGTACACGCGTTGGTCTTTTCTTACAAAATTATTGAGGAGTGTAACTTTCCTAGGAACCCCGTCATCCATATGAAAATCGTCTATATTCATATTGAGAGAAATACTCTTGTATATGAATACTTAATCACCTTAGTCATACTCTTTTGTTCTCATTGTGTTTTTGTAAAAAGTACAGATGTTGCATATAAGACTATAATGCATACACATCATACGACGGAATTAAAAATTTTCAAAGCATTGCCTCCCATTTAGCGTTATTTTTATCAATATTGCTACATTTTCGCCAATTTAGCAATACTTAAAAAAGTCGCAAAGTTTGCGTCACCCCCCATATTTTTAGCCAAGCATCACGGACGGGCGGAGAAATGGGTTATTCATATAATCGTTTGTTATGGTATTTCCAAGATATTGAATTTCCATCAATTAGTCGTCATTTTCATTGATTTAGAGTCAATTTTATCAATTTGACGACAATTTTGTCAATTTAGCAGCGTTTAAAAAAAGCTCGCCAAGTTGGAAATATTCCGCCAAAATTCGTCGCCAGAATTTCGCCAAGAGTTACAGATGGAGAAATAGATTATTCTTATAGTAGATTCTTATATTTTTTCCAAGATATTGAGTTTTCATCAATTAGTCGTCATTTTTACCAATTTGTCTATATTTTTATCAACTTGGCAATATTTTAATCCATTTGGCGACATTTTCGTCAAATTGGCAACATTTAAAAAATCTCACCAAGTAGGCAATATTCCATGAATTTCGACACCAAAATTTCGCCAAACGTTACCCAGAGATAAATAAATACAGATAAATCAAGATGTTGATATTTTAAATATATGGCCTTGAATAAATGAATTAAATTAAATTATTATTTCATATGCACCGTTAGATAGTATTTAGAATTTTTTTTTATATATATATCTGAAAATTTGCAATATTTTATAACATTATTTTTCAAAGAATATGCAAGTGAAATTGTTTTAATTTTTTGTCGTCGTGCATTTGAATAATTTGTTTACTAATATTGTATATATTTGATGTATATATCTAATAGTTGGATATATAATATTTTAATGCGTTTGAGCAGTTGCAGTTATATTATAACACGAAAGCTATTTCAAAAGGAGGTCATGATGTAAAAAATGAATGTAAAGGAAAAACCCTCTCAAACTGATCTCTGAAGCAATTCAGAAATATAAATACTTCGTTAGTGAACCACGTACTAGGTTGTCACAAAGTATCAATCGGTTTCAGAGCTAAATAACATGTCCTATTGTCCGACTAAAGTACAGAGCACCAGTAATGGCAACAGTAACAACGCGTATGTAAGTAAGTTTTTGTTTCATGTACCTCATGAAATCATTACCAAAGATGAAATTTAAGAAATGAAAGAAAAATGATGGAAAACGGAACAGTAGAATGATTCAAAATAGTTAATGTAATAAGTACGGATTTCAGTGTTTTATGCTTAAGTTCTTTTTTGACCCAGACCATCAGACCTACCAGACGGTGTAAAGTATATGTTTGGACGGCCGGGAAGTAGCACTCAATTTAGAATGGAACTCAGTGGGGTGGCATCCACAGGGACCGTACCCTCCTTCCACTACCTCCAACCTCTCAGAAGGACTTACGGACCCACATATTTAACGTGCCTATATCCTGCGTGAACACGGATACAATTTGACCCCACCCCCTATGATACCACCCCCCTAGAGAAGAGACTGATTTTGAAAAGCTACATGAGTTAATTCAAAATGTAAAATTCAATAAAATTAAAAAACAGACTAATTTAAAAATGCCAACAAATAAGAGAATTAAGAATAATGTAAAGCAAAATGTGAAGAAAGTAACTTGTTTCGAAATTTATATAAGCCAAATTCCTCCCCTAAATTAAAAAAATATATTCTTTTGCAACATTAAAATTACCAACAAATAAGGGACTACGAAGACAAGAATATAATAAAAAATAAAGGACGCAACCAGTTTTCAGAAGCCACATGAACACATTTATCAACTAAATTTGAATAA
This sequence comes from Amaurobius ferox, assembly GCA_951213105.1. Classification (NCBI taxonomy): domain Eukaryota; kingdom Metazoa; phylum Arthropoda; class Arachnida; order Araneae; family Amaurobiidae; genus Amaurobius; species Amaurobius ferox. The sequence goes on from OX578148.1 coordinate 87,791,185, forward strand.
CATTCGATCAAATTACTTTTTTAAATACCAGTACAAAGACCGTGGAATTAATAAGAATAAGAAAAATATAAGACACAATTAAGAAAGTTACTGCTTTCGGAAGCTACGCACACTAACTCATCAACAAAATTAAAATAACATTCGATCAAACTACTTTTGAAAATACCAGTACATAAGACGCTGGAAACAAGATGAATAAGAGGAAAATAATTAACAATGAAGAAAGCTAGTAGTTACGGAAGATACATGAACTAATGCATCAACAAAATTAAAATAACATTCAATCAAACTACTAAAGATACCAATAAATAAGACACTGGAATTCAGAAACATATAACTAACAATAAAATAAAACTACTAGTTTCGGAAGCTACATGATCTAATTCTTAAACAAAATTTAAAAAAAAATTCGATCAAACTGTTTTTAAAAATACCAGTATATTACAACACTGCAATTAAGAATAATAATAATATAGTTAACAATGAAGAAAGCTAGTAGTTACGGAAGATACATGAACTAATGCATCAACAAAATTAAAATAACATTCAATCAAACTACTAAAGATACCAGTAAATAAGACACTGGAATTCAGAAACATATAACTAACAATAAAGAAAACTACTAGTTTCGGAAACTAATGATCTAATTCTTAAACAAAAATTAAAAAAAAACCTATCAAACTTTTTTTTAAAATACCAGTATATTAAAACACTGCAATTAATAATAATAAAAATATAGCTAACAATGAAGAAAACTACTAGTTTCGTAAGCTACATAAACTAAGTCATCAATAAAATTAAAATAACATTCGATTAACCTATTTAAAAATACCAGTAAATAAGACACTGAAGTATAAGAATACTGATTTAGGAAGCTGCAAGAACAAATTTATGAATTAAATTCGTATATAATTCATTCAAACTATTATTTAGAAACACCAATAAATAATACCCTAATTAAGAAGAATATAACTAACAGTGAGGAAATATTATAGATGTATGAGCTAACACCATATATACAACCGTAAAAGTTCTTTGCCAGATATTGCTGCAGACTGCTGCTTAAATGTATCTGAAAAATAAAAAGATTTGTCAAACACAAGTACTCATATATCTTACATAGTACTCATGTATCTTATATAATAAGGATATTTGTTGGTTATTTATTAATTTCTCACAAGGGACGTATTTTGAAATGTTATGCAATGACAAAGCATTTTAAATACGAAAAGTTAATTAGAGAAAAATAATGTGATTCAGAACTGTTATATTTGTGGGCCGTTCACCAGCAACCAAGATTTCTCTGGCTTCTAGTCTGGGCTTCTAGTCTGGCTTTCTAGTCTGGTATTTTTTTAGTATTCCCATATAATTGTCTATGACAGGGAACCCATATATGTGTGCCACTCAATCGGTATAGTGGTCCTTAATTTTTTTAAATAATCCAACTTCACCACGAGCACCATTACATTTTTTTATATTTTTTCTAATATATTTTCACGATTAATTATTTTAATTTGCACTTTTTATTGGTTTCCAACGATAATTTCTTATTAAATTTAATAGATTGTTTTTAATTTATTTTATTTTATTTTATTTTTATTATTTTTTTATAAAATTTTTTATAAAATATTATTTTTTTTAAATAAAATTGAAAATATCGCTGTCTGTCTGTCTGTCTGTTTGTCCCACAATCACGTGATAATGGCCGAACTAAATTTGATAAAATTTTGTGGGTAGCCTGGAAATAGCCCCACTTTAAATTTAGTTCATGTTTGGAGTTCCTACGATCAGTGGTTCTCGAAGTATTAGTAGAAAACGAAACTTTAGTTTGTCTCATCATCACGAGAGAACGGATAAGCCGAATTTAATGAAATTTTATGGATAGCCTTGAAATAGCGTCCCATAAATTTAGTTCAAGTTTGGCGTTTCTAAGACCAGGGGTTGTTGAGACATTGAAGAAAAACGAATATGTTTCCTAGGAGTTCTACTCTCTAACTCCGTGGTTTATCCAAACCAAAAGGATGAAAATCGTTTGTAAAAGAATAAAAACTTTATCTCTGAGTTTGGTGGGAGATTTTTTGCGCTAATTAGTCACTTTCTGAAAACATGAATTGTTTGAAACATGAATTTCAATGGAAAATCTATCCCCATAGTTTATTTTTCACAATCTTTTACTCAACAATGAAAAGTATAAAGAAATCAAAATGATTATTTAATTTTGCAGTTTATGAGGAAGATTCTATCTTATACATGTTCCTTAGAAACGCATTTAAATTAAATCTGTCTGTTAATTTTAATTATTATTTTTTCGATTTGAATAATAAATAAATAGATATAAAAATATATTTTAGAAAAGAACGGTTTGATTGTTCATTTAATTGTATTAATAGCTGACAGCGTATATCACTTTCATTTATTTTGGCAAAGTGTTTTTAAACTTTTATATTGTGTTTAGCTAATAAATTAATATATTGTGTTTACCCAATAAATTCATTTATCCGATTGTTGAAACAGAAAAATAGTAGAAAGGATATCTCTTCTAATAAAATTTTAGTCTTTTCATTTAGTATATTCAAACTGGATCAGGATGTTTTAGTCTTCAGATCTGGAAATTCAGAGCTACGAATATGGAATAATATCGCTAACGTGGAAACTTTTCTTAAACTTTACCAAATTGACGAAACTGTCGCCAAATTGATAAAAACGGCGCAAATCAATGAAATCAAATTTGTTTTCTTTTAGAAGAGAGTACTGAAATGATGTTTCGGTAGCATTTGTCTAACACCTTCGATACGGTTCTAACACATTTAGTAAAAATATCACCAAATTGATAAACATGCTTGTAAATCCATAAAAATATCATGAAATCGATAAAATCGCTCTTAATAAGTGAAATTAATTGTGTTTTGTTAGGGGATAAAATTGTGATGATGTTTCGTTAATTTGTCGCAAAATGGGACTATCAGTAGTTCTACAGTCCCACTTGGTGATATATTTGGCGATTTTTTAAATTATCGCTAAATTGACAAAAATGTTGCCAAACCTTCCATATAGATCGCATTATTCAGGCGTTATGTTTTCCATCAATTTATTTGAAGCAAATGATATCATAACGTTTAGCAACGGATGTAAATCCAATGTGTTATGCGGCATACGATTTTTATTAAATATTTCCCGATTTGAATAATAAAGATATGTATATAAAATTAATTTCATTGACATTGCATTTTTGACTGGATAATATCAATTACTGCCTTCAGGTTTAAACATTATTATTATTGATATTTTCGGGTATTATTTATTCATGGATTACTGATATTTTCAAGTTATTATGCCATTATTTCATTAGGACAGAAATTGCTTAAACTCATATAGTGTACGCTGTACGAGTAATTTTCTATAAATGCACGGGTATATCTTCAAATCTACAAGAATATAAGTAATACAAGTATATTGACATATATTTTGATATTTATTGGCATATATTGGAATCAATTTCGGCTTTCTGGTATAAAGAAAACGGGGATTATTGATATTTTCAAATTATTACGTCATCTGTTTTATTTTGGCAAATATTTTTGAGACTCATATTGTAATACGGGTAATCTTCTACTAACACCCTGGCATATTTTCTAATCTGCGACAATATAAGTAGTACGGACACACACACACAACCCCCCCCCCACATATATATATATATATATATATATATATATATATATATATATATATATATATATATATATATATATATATTTATATATATATATATATATATATATATATATATATATATATATATATATATATATATATATATATATATTTATATATATATATATATATATATATATATATATATATATATATGTATATATATATATACATATATATTCCCATACAATTTTAGTGTTTTCATTCTGGAATAAATTGGAGTCAATTACGGGTTTACTGATATATTCAATTTATACATGCAATGTACTAATACAAGTTATATCTTCTAATATTCGCGTATATAAGTAGTACAGGTCCCATACAATTTCAATGTACTCATTTTGCATATATTTATTCAATTCCTTTTTAACACTTTACAACAAAGTTGAAAAGTGTTTATGACTTTGTTCATTCTGTCTGTCTGTCTGTCTGTCTGTCCGTTAGCACGATAACTGCCGTAAAAATGACTTAATCAAAATGAAATTTTAGTATGTTGTTCAGACGGTCTATAGGACCTATGGGAATATAAATGAATAATATCACCCAATTAGTTTTGGATTGAACCCGGGTCGAAAAAATGGAATACATTGAGCCCTATGGGACCTAATTTTTCAAGCATTTTTTAAGCGGATTTAAAATTCACAAATTGCTTCGAAAATTTTAGGCAATATTCAAATTGTTCCATAAAATATATAAAAAAAAATTCAGCGAAATATATTCAGTAGTTTTTTAAATAAAAATTAAAATAATAATAACACCTCTTATATGAAGCGATCACGTGTCCATGATATGAAACGATCACATGACCCACTTCAAAATGATATATGGCATCCATCTTGTCTCAAAATCGTGATTTTTAAAGTTCTTTCTAATTCATATTGAGTGTTGTATCCATCCTAAAACTACTTTATTTTGGCCTAAATTCTGTGCATCTACATACTTTAACAACGCAATGACAATATATTTCAGTTTAAATGCTCATACAAATTTGATTATTTCTACTATTAAGCCTATTTTTCACCTATGTAAAATGTAAACAGCAAAATATGTAGAATGAGTTGTATTAGAATCGCTGTAATTCTTTAACACAAAATCATTTAGTCCATGGAGTCTGCATGGCTGATATGAATGAAATATTCATTGATTTTAGAAAGAGAAGGACGATAATTTTCGATGAAGTTTTACGCATAGAGTTTTACTTACTTGTAGCTCCATGGTCTTAATTTTTAAATAATATAAATGATTATAGTATTGTGATGAATGACATGAATGGGGGAATTATTTATGAATGAAATGTTGCTTTTATAGAGAGAGCCAGGCGTGTTATTTTTTCTATGACGTCATTTGAATGGATTTCAGTTGTTTTCGATGAAGTTTTCAAATATAATAAATTATCGTAGTATTATGATAATTCTAAAATTATTACCGAGGAATGTATCACATTTTAGAGATGTTTAAACCAGTCAATTTATATTTTAATGCCGTTATTTGAATGAAGTTAATTTTTTTCGATGAAGGTTTAAGGTTTCAAATATAATAAATTAATGTAGTATTGTGATAAGTTTTAAAATATTACCGAGGAATGTATTGCATTTTAGACATGTTTAAATAAAATTGCATTGAAGTTGGAAAGTGTTTCATAATCAATGCTTTAAGCATGATTGATCTTTCTTGTTAACACTTTACAACAAAGTTGGAAAGTGTTTATGACTTTGTTCATTCTGTCTGTCTGTATGTCTGTCCGTTAGCACGATAACTGCCGTAAAAATGGCTTAATCATAATGAAATTTTAGTATATTGATCAGACGGTCTGTAGGATCTATGGGAATATAAATGAATAATATCACCCAATTAGTTTTGGATTGAACCCGGGTTGAATAAATGAAATACATTAAACCCTATGGGACCTAATTTTTCAAACATTTTTTAAGCGGATTTAAAATTCACAAATTGCTTCTAAATTTTTAAGTAATATTCAAATTGTTCCATAAAATATATAAAAAAATATACAGCAAAATATATTCAGTAGTTTTTTAAATAAAAATTAAAATAATAATTACACCTCTTATATGAAGCGATTACATGACCATGATATGAAAAGATCACGTGACCCACTTCAAAATGAAATATGACATCCATCTTGTCTCAAAATCGTGATTTTTAAGGTTCTTTTTAAAAGCGCTTTATTTTTGCTTAAATTCTGTGCATCTACATACTGAAACAACGCAATTACAATATATTTGTGTTTAAATGCTCATCCAAATTTGATTATTTCTACAACGAAGCCTATTTTTCACCTATGTAAAATGTAAACAGCAAAATATGTAAAATGAGTTGTATAAGAATTGCTGCATTTCTTTAACGCAAAATTATTTAGTTCGTGGAGTCTGCATAGCTGATATGAATGAAATATTCATTGATTTTACAGAGAGAAGGACGATTTTTTTCGATGAAGTTTTAAGCATAGAGTTTAATTACTTGTAGCTCCATGGTCTGAATTTTAATATAAAATAAATTATTATAGTATTGTGATGAATGACATGAATGGGAAATTGTTTATGAATGAAATGCTGTTTTTATAGAGAGAACCAGGCGTGTTATTTTTTCTATGACGTCATTTGAATGAATTTCAGTTGTTTTCGATGAAGTTTTCAAATATAATAAATTGTCGTAGTATTATGATAATTTTAAAAATATTACCGAGGAATGTATCTCATTTCAGCGATGTTTAAACCAGGAAATTTATATTTCAGTGCCGTTATTTGAATGAAGTTCATTTTTTTCGATGAAGGTTTAAGTTTTAAAATATTATAAATTAATGTAGTATTGTGATAAGTTTTAAAATATTACCGCGGAATGTATTGCATTTTAGACATGTTTAAATAAATTTGCATTGAAGTTGGAAAGTTTTTCATAATCAATGCTTTAAGCATGATTGATCTTTCTTGTTTCTTATACATTTTCTTGCAAAAGGGGTTAGGATGTCTTATTCTCTAGATCTGCCCGTGAAGATAATTATGCATAGCAAGAACAGAGTTTTTTAAACTTATTTTTAGAAGCATTGTATTAAATATTTTAACAGAATATTTTGATTAAAAATATCATTTAGTATACTATAGGAATTTGCACATGATTGTGAATTTTAAGTTTTTTATATTATATACTCTGTACGAAGAACGAGTATGCTGATATATATATATATATATATATATATATATATATATATATATATATATATATATATATATATATATATATATATATATTTATATATGTATATATATATATATATATATATATATATATATATATATAGATATATATATATATATATGCATATATATATACATATATATATTTATATATATATATATATATTTACATATATATATATATATATATATATATATATATATATATATATATATATATATATATATATATATATATATATATATATATATATATATATATAAAGTAGATACAAATGAATAAAGCAGATTCAAAAATAAAAATAAAAATAGATGGGGGTTGTACTTACAGGTAAAATATGAAAGGCCATGGGGGATTGTGACCCCTTGTTCACTGATATAGCATGCTCTTACACCAAGGAAACACTCCCGGAACCGGCACCTTCCCGAAGCAACCATCCGTCCGCCATTAAAACATGAATCGCAATAAACCAGATTGAAAAATCAAAACCAGAATCCCCGGATGGAGATTCATAATAAATTCACCTTTTCAAATACGATGAATAAGTAAAACGGATATGGAACAAAAACGCCTATCGTCCTATTTATTACAATCACATATTTATACGACCCTTAACTATTTCTGTAAAATGCGTATTATCCGCAACTGTTCTCGTACACCGCTTTATACTATCAGATTATTGAATTTTGCCACTTTATACTATCAGATCGTTGAGCAGCATTGCGCCATTGGATTGTTATAGTCTTTTGGTTAAATAATCTTTTTCGAGTTTGATGAATCATTTATACACCACACACACACACACACATATATATATATATATATATATATATATATATATATATATATATATATATATATATATATATATATATATATATATATATATATATATATATTCTTTTCCTATTTTTTCGTCGACAGTACTCAAAGTCGATTATTTTTCCTTTCCATCAGGAATTACATATTCTCCCACCTGCGTCCATGCGTTTTCTGAAGAAATATTCTTGTTTTGTGAACTACTGACAATAGATTGAGGAGATTTCGAATTCTGGCCATCTGCCGGGATAACCTATAAATATGGAAGAGAACTTAAAAATAGGAATGAAGAAAAAAAGAAAAACGTTGGCTTAAGGAAAATCTCCCTTTCAGTTTTGATTATTTTTCAGTTTATGACATAAAAGTGAAGCCAAGTGATCCAATTTTATAGAATCCCATAAACTAAATGCTTCCTTTAAGAAGCTAAATCCAAACATAGCAAAATAGAATTATTTTATTTCACTTTTTTAAGTGCATTTCATGCAATTTATAATACAAATTTTAATGCAATATTTAATAGCAATGTAAAGGTGAAGACATGCGTTTTGGAATTTTTAAATGTTTCTGTATGAATCATTTTAGGTTTAGAAATGCAGGGTTTAAGAATGCTATCAGCTTTTGGTTAACCCTTATTTCTTCAGTAAGGAATGCATTTTGGCAGCAACTGACTTTCGCAGAAGCATAATTTTTAACACTTTCCAATACAATTGTAAAGTATTCTTGACTTTGTACATTCTGTCTGTCTGTCTGTCCGTTCACACGGTAACTGCCGTAAAATAAACTTTATCAAAATAAAATGTTAGTATGCAATTCAGGCTGTCTGTGAAACATATGGGAATGAAAATGAATAAAATCACCCAATTATTTTCGGATGTTACCCTAGTTGAAAAAATGAAATACATGGCACCCCCATGATCCCTAATTTTTACTTTCCTTATATACATAATGTATAAGGAAAGTATTATGACGGGGTCGAAAATTCGAATTCGAGTTTTCGACGGGAGAGCACGTTTCAAGCATCCCTGATCACGAATCAAACATTTTTGAGGTGATGTCTGTGTGTGTGTGTGAAAGTATGTGTGTGTGTGTGTGTGTGTATCAGTGAGTCTGTGGAGACGATAACTGACGAACGAATGGACCGATTCGAGCCAAATTAGGTACAAAAATCACAATCCGTAAACACTGGAAGTCTATTGTTTTTATACGCAATGGAATGTTCAGAACCCCCCAAATGTTTGAATGAAATTTTGAAAAATTCGTCAAAATATCGAAACCACTATTAAAGTTACGCAAATAGACATTTCTTATGTAATTTTTCATTAGAAAACGATTGGCATAAATTTTAGAACGCTAACATGAACCATTCTCGAGATATTGTACATGTTTCAAAAAAATTATCAAAAAGTCATAACATAAAAAAAATATTTCTTATTGAGAAACATGTTCACTTTTCATATGTAATACCATGCGATAAATTGAGTGGTATCATTCTCGTGGATCTAGCTCCTTCCATTCATGAAAAACGATAGTTTGAATAATACTTTTTTATTTGAACGCCAATAGTCATTTATATGCTGTAAGAATAACTTATTTCTTAGTGCATAACGCTTGGCGAGATTTTGGCGACGAATTTGGAGGAATGTCGCCAACTTAGCGACTTTTTGAAATGTTGCCAAATTAACGAAAATCTTGCCAAATGGATAAAAATGACGCTAAATCAATGAAAATGACGACTCATTGTCGAAAATTCAATATCTTGGAAAGAATATTAGTATCTACTATAAGAAAAACCTATTTTTTTTTACTGTAAAAGTAGTAAATTCATTACATTTTATAAGGAAAGTCATGTGTTGCCCACATCAGATTTTTTTTAAAAATGAAGAGGATTTTAAATCTACAAATTTAGTTGAAAATTTTTGGAAACATTCAAATTATCACTTAAAATGTGTAAAATAATTTCAGCAAAATATGTTAGGTAGTTTTTTTAAAATAAAATGTGAAATAATAATAACACCCATATTATATAAGGACATCACGTGATGTATTTCGAAATAAAATATGACTTCCTTGTTTTCCCCCTGTGTAAAAATCGTGATATTTAAAGTTCGTTGAAATTTATATTTAGTGTTGCATCTGTCATAAAATCGCTTTATTTTTGCATATTATCTGCGTATCTGAATTATGTGCCAACACAATCACAATATGTTTTTAAATGATCACTAAACTTTGATTATTCCTACAACGAAGCCTGAATTCCATAGCATGCATAATGTAAATCAGTCAAGTGATTGTAAGATAAGTTATATTTTTCATGAAAAATTATTTAGCTCTGGAGTCTGGAATATGAGTGAAATAAATGAAATATTCATTGATTTTACGTAGAAAAGCAAACGATATATAGCATTGGTTTCTTTGAAGATGTTTTAAGTGTCCATAATAATACAATAATTCTTTATAGTACTTGTTTAATAAATAGAAGTGCTGAATGTATCGCATTTTGGAGATGTTTAAATAAAATTACACTTCAGTTGGCAAGTTTTTCATATTCAATGTTTTATGCCTGAATGATCTTCCTTGTTTCTTATTAATTCGAGATTCACTGAACAAAATAATATTAGGAATACTAAATATTTAAATTTATATGCATTTTGACATTTTAAAATTATTTATTCATTTATCAGTTTAGGACATTTTAATGACCTCAATTTGCAAAAATTCTTTTGGCCTTGCTCTGACAGCTGGATCAATCCCATCATTTTTACCTTCATTGCTATCTTGACCGTTCTTGCTAAGATTTGTAAAAATTTACTGAATTTGCTATTCCGACCGCCCTAAGCAAATTTCTGTACATTATTGATATTAAACACTCAGTTCTCGTGTTTATTTTATTTTGTTTGTTTAATTTGTCAAATGTTTTTGATACTATCCATCAGCTGTCAGTTTATTTTATCAAACTCAGAGTGCAGATCTTAATATAAAGAAGAAAATGGCTCTCTCACTTCATTTTTTACAGTTTTGGATTCATCCCTTATCCCAATCAGTTATTCAAAGTGGAAAAAATATTTGAATGTGGGATAAAAGTATTTATCCATATTCATTCGTAAAAAAATATCAAACGGCAATATTTCTCTTAAAATCACTTACTAACGAAGAAATCTTTTCGAAACAGTTGAGCAGAAATATTATTCTTGAAAATACATTTCTTTTTGCACGTAATTATCCTGCCTAGCTAACGGCCAAAGAGTTTATGGTTTCTAATTATGCCCCACAACTTCAGCAAAATCCGGTATTACTATTTCTTTAAGAAAATGGGGTGCATATTCTTCGTTTTTCCTTAATGATTATTCTCCTTACTATTCAAGGTGAAAGCGTTTTTTATTTACTTTTAAGAAACTAGTTAAAAAGTTACTGAGAGTGATATTTTGCGAGAAAGACAATTTTTTTTAACTCATAAAAACTGCCTCAAACTGTCTGTTTTTAACTCAGAAAATAGTTTCATGACAAATTTTCATCAACGATTGAAAATAAGAGCCATTATAAAAATTATAAGATAGTCCAGTATAAGATAAAATAATATTGGTCCAATATTAAATGCTACTATGGTTCTAGTTTTCCGAAAATTCGCATGACTGTTCGAAATATGAGTCCGGTAGACAGTAAAAATTCTTAACAGTTCAGTAAAAAATAAAGTGTGCACACAACTTTTTATATGAATCCATATAAAAAGTTATGATATGCCGCCATATGAATTCTACTTCATAAAGTTCCTCTTTAATATGTTTTATGATGAACATCTTTGAAAATATAATTGTTCCTTCCTCGAAAGGTTGGTGCATTACCGGTTCTTGCATGTTGTACATCTCAATCCACCTGGTAAGAAGCGCTGGAAAGCATTTAGACTAGTGATTTATAACTATCGGCACATCAAAATAAAACAAACTGGAATGTGACTTAACTCGACATTCTCCTACTAGAATTCATTCTTATTTTCAAATTTTACAGGAAACATTTTGAAACGTTGGTATCATTGGCCCAAATTACTACAACGATAGCGTGTTATCAAATTGCAGTTCATAAATAAAACGACATTGGTGTATATTCAAATAAAATGAAAAAAATTATGTGATTGCTTGAAGGTACGCGTATTTACTTGTCATTGGAAACAAAACAGCTGAACGCCAAATGAGAGATAAACTCACCATTTAATCAAAATTCTAGCGCATCTAGTGTAGTAGCGCCATCTAGTGTGACGAAAAAATGCAAAATGATAAATAGCAATGGTGTTTTGAATATATGAATGCGAAGTGAAGTGTTGGAAAACAACGAGGCAGATATAATTTGAATAAACGAAATTATACCATAAGTCTATTAAACATGGTTTTATTAACAAGTCACTAACCAGATCAATTGCGTTTTCTATCCATCAATCAAAATTCCAATCAATATTTTTCTGAAATGAGCTTCACGTCCACATTTCATTATACTAGATTTTACACCACGCAAAGTGACGTAGTTTATAATTTATAAAGCTTGCGTTTGGCATTCAGCTATATATAAACACACACACAGATATATATATATATATATATATATGTGTGTGTGTATATGTAGATATATATATATATGTGTGTGTGTTTATATATATATATAGAGAGAGAGTATATATATATATATATATATATATATAGGGAAGCTCCAGGACTCTTGATGAAGAATGTGGAACATCATGTAATTCTGAACAGGAAGTGACTCTTAAAGTAAGGTGTTAAAGTGAACAGATAATTAGGTAATGTACTGATTTAAAAACTATATGGATAATATTAATATTACTAGTTTAGAATCCAAGGATCGATCTACCACGTGATCCAACCAATTAATACGTTTTTGGCATTGCTTCTCTCTGGATACATTAATATGTGTCAGTAAGAGAATAATGTCCTCTAATTCTTCGAAATATAATGATGTTAACTGGTACTATATACTTGAATAAATTTAGTTCTTTTTTTAATAAATTTTAGTAATCACTTTGTTCTCCTCAAGATTTTAACCATTATAGTTATTTATCTCGATATGATGGTAACGGATGAGTATCGCAGCCACCTAGCAATGTACACAAAACTAGTAATTTTAGAAATTAACAAGTAAATTGCAAATAGAGTTACATTTTTAGATGCATTTTAGTTATATTTACATCGGCACAGGTTTTATATCAATAAAGGTTATATACAGACTCCACTCTTTTTATTTGCTTTGGACCACTTAAAAGAAGCATAGGCTGACAGTTAAAGAATTTAAGATTATCTGGCAACACGCCCGATGCAAGAAAAAGTACTTAGAGTGAGTATTTATTTTCCTTAACTAGCCTTTAAAAGAGTTTTATGGTTTCCAATTATATAAAATTAATATCCATAACTCAACAAACTTCAGTGATCTATTGTCCATTATGCAGAAGTTGTTAAATATTTTTTACTTAATTTTAAAAATACTCTTTGGTTTTCAGTGATGGTAAAATATATTCATTTCCCTCGGATAAAGCTTACGAATTTAGAACATGAGAATCTTATTTCATCATAAAAAATAAGGTTATTTATTAATATATTAATATGTAATACACATTTTTACTTTCCATATATACATAATGTATAAGGAAATTATTGTGACGGGGTCGAAAATTCGAATTCGAGTTTTTGACGGGAGAGCACATTTAAAGCGTTCCTGATCACGAGTCAAACATTTTTGAGTTGATGTATGTGTGTGTGTGTGTGTGTGTATGTGTGTGTGTGTGTGTGTGTGTGTGTGTGTGTGTGTGTGTGTGTCAGTGAGACTTTGGAGACGATATCGAATGAAATTCGGTACAAAAGCCACAATCCTTGAATACTGGAAGCCTATTGTTTTTAAACTCAATCGAATGTTCAGAACCTCCCTAAATTTTCGAGTGAAATTTCGAAAAAATGATCAAAAAATCAAAACCTTTAATGAAATTACCCGAATAGACATTTCTTATGTCATTTTTCGTTAGAAAATGATTGACATAAACATTAGAACGCTAGCATGAACCGTTCTCGAGATATTGTCCATTTTTCAAATGAATTTATCAAATGATATCATAAATGGGAAAAAACTCTAGTAACCATAAATAAAAAAATATATTAACCGTTGAGAAACATGTTCACTTTTCATACGTAATATCATGCGATAAATTGGGTGGCATCATTCTCGTGGATCTAGCTAGTTCCGTTCATGAGGAAAGATTCTTTGAGTAATACTTTTGTATTTGAACGCCAATAGTCATATATCTTATGTAAGAATAACTTATTTATCCATCCATGTCGCTTGGTGAGATTTTGGCGACGAATTTGGCGGAATGTCGCCAACTTAACGACTTTTTACAATGCTACCAAATTAAGGAAAATCTCTCGAAATGGATAAAAATGACGCTAAATCAACGAAAATGACGACTCATTGTCGAAAATTCAGTATCTTGGAAAGAATATAAGTATCTACTATAATAATAACCTATTGTTTTAGTGTAAAAGTAGTAAATTCATTGCATTATATGAGGAAAGCCATGTGCTGTCCACATCAGATTTTTTAATGTTTTGTAACGAACAATTTCAAACCATGAAACCACGGTTTAACACAATTCGACCACGGTTACCAAGATTCCAATCTTATTTTGCCAGATATTGACAAAAATATAATCAAAATTGCAAAAGTAATGAAAATGACTCCTAATTGAATAATTTATTAAAGTATTTTAATATATGAACTATATCGCGTATTGATGATGCTATCAATATTTATAATTGTTTATTTACAATTGCGGGAAATATAAGTTAATTTTGTAGCTTGAAATAGTTTTACATGTTATCATCCGGAAAATAGCCAAATGTATAATTAAACGATAAAAACATATTACCGTGGATCTTATTTGACAGCAAAAATAGTAAATTCATTGCATTATATAAGGAAAGTCATGTGCTGCTCACATCAGATTATTTTACTATTTCATCTGCAGTATAAAAATATCAGCTATAGATCATAGATGAAGCGAAACGTGTATATTTTCGGATATGATCTATGATTCCAATGAAACAAACTACTGCTTCAATGAGAAGAACTTATACAACTTCCGTGTAGAAAGCCGGAATTAGGTGGCTATAACTTTTTCGAAGGTGTTATAAACTGCTTCAGGTCAAAACAGAACAGTTAGTCAGTATGAGCCTTAAATAAAGCCGAAGAAGGGGCTTATATCTCCAACAAAACATTTGTTATTTAACTGACATATACATACTTTCTATAACTAAGTTGTGTAGGTTCTTGTAATCGTTGGACCTTGTTCTTAACACAAAACATTATGCTGTGCATGTGTATAACCAGGCGTATATGATTTTGATATTTCACAATCAATATTATAAAATTATTAAATACTTTATATAATGTTCACTGTATTTTATTAAGTTTCATTATAATTATGACTCACTAGTATCCATGTATCTTTTAGTGACATAAAAAGTAGTCAGTGGACGATAGCATGTGTTGTAATGGATTATATTCTAGTAAATTTTGCTATTTAAAAGATAAGGATTTAGTGTACCATTCGTTCAATGGTTGCATTTTTAACTAAAAAAATCCCTACAGAAGTTGTTTGTAATTGCAACCCTAGAGAGTATTTTTAATACATCTACACGCGAGAACTACATTGATGAAGTGTTTCAGTTTAAATTAGACTGTAGTCCACTCTAAATAAATATGCATACACAATATTCCCCTCTATCACCCTGAGTCCAAACCTGACCTCTATGTATATTACGGTCAGATAATAAATCATTTGACCACAAGTTACTCTTACAACTTTAGGAAAGCTCCCTATGAGTGGTAGAATGTATGTGCTTTTGGCTTTTAAAAATATCTTCTTAAAAAGTCTCTTTGCGCGGAAAAAAATGTTCTTAAAAACATTTGATTTATTCGAACATATATCTTGTTAAAAAACATGCCATTTAATACCATGTATGTTTCATATTCTGTGGTGTAAATGCGATATTTGCTCTCAGATTTGATTGGATTGGATTATTTTGTCACTTGCCTCTTCTCTTCATGCACTTTACGACGAAACAAATAGAGCCCTAAAGTTTAAATTAAATTTCGAATAATACCTGTAGTGTATGTATGCATAGAGTTGTTCATCCATTCCTGGAGTTTCTCTGGTTTTGATGGACAGTGAGTAATCGTATGGTCACCAGCTTTCTTTGTAACCAGCTTTCTTTGAAAATGCCCTGTTGGTAAGTATTTGTTGTTGCTACATAAGAAAATCCCTCATTAAGAGTTCCCCTAGTGTGAAAATATTGTATTACCTAGAAGAAATTGACTGGCATTTCGCAGGTTTTCATTATCAGTAAACAAATTTCAAAGAAATGTTTCATAGTGTATCACAAATTTAAAGTTTTCACGTTCAATGATAATTTTCTAATATAAAATGTTCGTGTAGACAACCACCCACATTTTAAAATATCCTTGTTAACGATTGTTGCAACATTATTTTTTTTCCATATTCATGCATTCCTGATTATAAAAGTTCTCTAATGACCAATGTTCTTGAGGCCACCGACAAGAAACCTGTCGTAAGAGAACGCATATTATACTACGTGAGTAATTACCTCCTTAAATGACTCCCTAAGGAGTTCGTGGTTTCCAATTATGTAAAACTAATATCCCTAACTTTGGTAAAATTTGTTAATAAATGGTTCTTTGTGATGAATAGGTAGTTATTTTTACTTATTTTTTATTGATTTATTTTCTCTTTTGTATGCTGTAAAACACATTCATTTCCTTTTAATGAAGCTCACGGAATTGGAACGGAGAACCATATATTATCCAATAGTAATATATCATTATCATCCAGTAGTTACATAACTATAATATATCATTAGATTTTTGTTTGATTTTGTTCTTTGAATGCAATAGATATTACATTATGCAACAGTATTTCGTGTATTAAATTTTTAAATTTAAGATCCAAACTGATAGTGCTGATCCAAAACGAAAATGCTAAAATATTGTTTTTGAGATACTATTCCATAGCATAGTCACATAACCGTCTATTGAAAGTATTTTTACAACTAGAAATCGTGATCCCATAGGACAAAACTGCTTACGTAACTACTTACGTAATAAAGGGTGCTTAAAAACGCAATACAAGTTTGTAGATCCTTGAATCTTCAATAAGAGTGAGATTTTAATACTTCAACGTTTCTAATAGACAGTTTTTAAAACAGCAAACTTGGAAATTGCAAACTTGGTCATTTTGAGTACAATCTTATAGAAAATTAAAGTCAACTGCGTATTTGGCTAACTTCGTTCATTATCATACAGGTTCAAAGACGTACGGTAAATAACAAATTTTCTTGCTGTTACTGCAGTTATTCGCTATTTCATGCTAAGGATCGCTGAAAGATTAAAACCTGTGTAACTTTTTAGTAAAAGTAATGAGTGATTCTCAGGAATAATATATTTATAAATATTCATGTAAATTTTATTATTTCCTCACAATAAGTTAATAAATAGGTCGATAGGTGTTTTTTATCATCTAACACTACCACATATTACAAAGACAGAAGACTGTAAACAGGACATACATTTAATAAGATAAATAGTAAACAATACAACAAACAGGTATCGGCTATGGTACAAATCATCCCGAAACAGTAAACATAAAATTTATATTTCTCCTTTGAATCTTAGTGCAAGACCAAGATACGTTTATGCAGTTTCAATAGTACTGAGATTTAAGATATATAAGTATTAGATAAAAGCACAGACTCGTAGGTACCAGTTTATGATAGCCCTGTCCCGGGAAGACATGACGGCTATAAATTCATTGCACATAAATTGCAGGTGTGGTTGAGTCAGAGATCTCATTCAGAGTCAACACTTATACTATGCAGATTGGTTAACAAATTAACCAATAAATAAGGATTGCTGCAAAGCGCTGAGGACAACAAATGAGATACGGAGGGCGTGTCTGGACCTCAGACGAAATGATGCGGCAACAGTCAGAAAAAGTTCAACAATATAGATTAATTCGATATTGAGAAATGGTGTAGCAGTCTACATTAGGATTTTGAGAGGCGATACGGACAAAGAAGGTAGTTTAAAATGAAATAAGAATGACCGGCATTCAACAGTCAATATTCAGAAAGGTGGTGTGACAGTCAATTGGAACTGTTGATAGCGTTGTGACTAGAATAGCAGTCTAACATGGAAAAGCGTGTGTTTCATAGAATTGAAGCAATGACCATCGAAGAGGCGTTCGTGAATAATTGAAGTCCATAATGTAAGTAGTAGCGTTGAGTATCTCAATGTCCAAAACAAAATGAAGTATGAGCCAGTCTGCTGTTTTAAAAGGTCGAATAGATAATTTGGGCAAACATAGTAAGCCTGGTTTCACACGTACTAGGTTTCCTCCTTAAGAATGTATATATAAGTAATGTAAGTTAATCGCAATTATAAGATGTTTAATAAAGAATGTCTATTTTAAAATTTAAATGTGTGGAAGTCAATTGCGTAGTATGTTAATTAATAATTATATTTTAGGAATTCGCACAAAGAATGTATGGTGAATTATAATGCGGCAACAATGCAATGTACTGATGTACGATTTACGATCTAATTCAGAATAATAAGTCAACCCAAAGAATTAATTATTATTTGTTAAGGAGAAAACTCCAATGTTCACTTTCTTTCACCACACTTAGGTTATGTGCAATGACAACCAGAGACAGTGAGAAGGAAAATTGCTAAGTATGACACGAGATTAGATGAAATGAACCAACCAAAAGGGGACAAATAAATTCACGTTAGCATTGGATACTATGATAATTGGCTGCAGTAATGTAAAATGTTATAATAATAAAAAAGTATATTGCATGAAAGAGAAAGAAAGAAAATAAAATTAAATCAACTACATAACTTGTGAATGCCAATCCTGACTTGGATTTAAAACAACCCAAAGCGAGTCCATTTACATTTACATTGGAATGAATGAGGTTAGCTAGCTGTAAATTGATTATATTTTATTCAAACCCCGATAAAATTTCACATAGTCTTCAATAGTGTGATGCATAGTTAACAATTATGTAATTGTTTTTCAAATATATAGTACGTGTAGATTCCTCCAAATGGTGTAGAATATGCAGTTTTTTTATGAAGTACTAGGTTTAGTTTTTCTCACAATTATGTGATCTTTCAAATTTCAGTCATATTACCAATAGAGTACTGCTAGGCTATTGCAGTACTGCTAGGCTAATGCAGTACTGCTAGGCTGCGCTGCTAGGCTATTAGGACAAATATCGCCAATTTGGTATCGAATTATTAAAATTATCGCCAAAATTGCAACAAGAAAGATCAAACATGCGCAAAACATTGATTATGAAACACTTTCCAGTACTTCTTTGCAATTCTATCTATATATGTCTAAAATACGATATATTAATGGTGATTTTTTTTTAATTATTACAGAACTACAATAATTTATTTTACTTGAAAACTTCAAACTTCATAAAAAAAAATGAACTTTATTCAAATGACGTCATTCAAATATAAATCGTCAGGATCTCTATGTAAAAGCAGTAAATATTTCATTAATACATTACAGACTCCAGAGTTAAATAATTCTGTGTGAAAAAAAATCAGCAATTCTTATAAAACTGATCTTACAATCACTTGTTTACATTCTGCATCCATTAAAATTAGGCATCGGTGTAGAAATAACCAAAGTTTGATGATCATTTAAACTAAAAAATATTGCAATTACGTTGACGCAGAATATAGATGCACAGAAAATGCGCAAAAATACAGGTGTTTTAGGAGGGGTGCAACACTAAATGTGACTTCAAAATAATTTTAAAAAGCACGATTTGTACTCTGAGAATAAAAGATGGATACCATGTTTTATTTTTAAGTGGGTCACACGATCTCTCCATATTATATGTGTGTAATTAATATTTTAAATTTTATTTAAAAAAATACATCGTTTGCTGAAATTTGTTTTATATATTTTATTGGATAATTCGAATAATTCCTAAAATTTTCGAAGCAATTTGTGAATTTTAACGTTGCTTAAAAAATGTTTGAAAAAATAGGTCTCATAGGGTTCAATGTATTTCATTTTTTCAACTCTTGTTCAATCCAAAATTAATAGGGTGATATTAGTCATTTACATTCCAATATATTCTACAGATCGTCTCAATAACATAATAAAATGTCATTTTGCTGAAGTCATTATTACGGCAGTTATCGTGCGAACAGATAATAATACTTTTCAACTATATTGTAAAGTGTTATAAATGATACTAATTTAAGGAGAAATTGATGATTAATTGGTGATTAATTGATGATTAATTGGACCAAATTGATGATTCTAATTAACTATTTTATCATATGGATTCACATGCTGATATTGATTATAGTGGTTGCCACCAATATTGACAATTTTCATGTTAGATTTGTGCGAAATACAATTTAATTGGTACTTCGATATATGCAGTATTACATGTTGTCTACCAGAAAAGCGCCGAATGTACTATTCAAGGTTAAAACCATTCTGCATAGGAACTTGTACATTACGTTTTCGTATGACAAATTAAATGTATTGCATTATGTAAGGAAAGTCATGTGTTGTACACATTGATTTTTAACACTTTACAACATAGTTGATAAGCGTTTATGACTTTGCTCGTTCTGTCTCTCTGTCCTTTCATTAGCACGATAACTGCCGTAAAAATGACTTTATCAAAATTAAATTGTAGTAAGTTGTTCAGACTGTCTGTGGGACCTATGGGGATATAAATGAATAATGTCGCCCAATTAATTTTGGATTGCACCCGTGTTGAAAAAATGAAATACATTGAACCCTATGGGACCTAATTTTTCAACCATTTTTAAGCGAATTTAAAATTCACAAATTGCTTCAAAAGTTTCAGGAAATATTCAAAATATCCCATAAAATATATAAAAAAAAGTCAGAAAAATATATTCAGTAGTTTTTTAATTAAAAATTTCATCCTTTATGAGAAGGGATCACGTGACCATGATATGAAGGGATCACGTGATCCATTTCAAAATAAAATATTATTTTTTCTATGACGTCATTTGAATGAATGTCAGTTGATTTCGATGAAGTTTTCAAATATAATAAATTATTGTAGTATTATGATAATTTTAAAAATATTACCGAGGAATGTATCACACTTTAAAGATGTTTGAACCAGGCAATTTATATTTCAATGCAGTCATTTGAATGAAATTCATTTTTTTCGATTAAGGTTTAAGTTTTCAAATATAATAAATTAATGCAGTATTGTAATAATTTGTAAAATATTAACGAGGGATGTATCGCATTTTAGAGATGTTAAAATACAGTTGCATTGAAGTTGGATAGTGTTTCATGATCAATGCTTTACGCATGTTTGATCTTTCTTATTTTTTATTTAATCGATGTTGTATGTAAATTCTTAACGATGTTTCTATTTTTGCAGATCAATTCAGAGAACTGACCGGAAAAATTGCGGTATTATTACAACAGTTTTGCAGCACGAGACGTTTTAAATTTCACATCACATGTAATGTAACATATACAGTGTGTCCCAAGAATGTCTGATATATTTGAAAAATGCATTAAAAAAACAAAAAGGTGATAGAAATGTAGCGTTTGCTGTATTATACTTGGGAAACCAGGAAATTTTATTCAACCAATTTTCAAAATTTGTAACAAAGGTCACCAACAGATGGCGCTGTTTAATGGGAAAACTAATAAACGGTACCATGTAACTGACCATGTTGCAAAAACTACAAAACGATGTTCACAAAATAACCACCATTTGCAGCAACAACATGGCGCAGTCTGGGAACAAAATTCGCTGACACCTGTGAAAACATTTCCGCCGGAATGATATATGCTAGCTGAGATGTAATATTGCATTTCCGCAATCGTTTATGGATTTTGGCGATACACCTGGTCTTTCGGGTACTCCCACTGAAAAAGTCACATGCCATCAAATCTGGTGAATAGGGAGGTCAATCCATGTCACGTCCTGTATGCCTGACGTATTCAAGGGCAATCACACGATCATCAAAATGTTCGCTATAGAATTCGAACACGTTTGGCGTCTAATGTGGCCGGGCACCGTCTTGCATAAAACAGGAGGTGTTCATATCGCCCTCCAAAGCATTTTGAATCGCCACAAATTCATGCAGAATGCCCAGATATAGTACTGCAGTAACCGTTTCGTGATGAAAAAATGGCGCAATGAGTCCTTTGAAGGAAATGGCGGCCCAAACCATGATTTTTGAGTGATGAATGTATGACAATATGAGGCTTTTCTGTTCCCCAAATGCTCCAGTTCTGCTTATTGACAAAGCCGTCGAGGGAAAAATATACCTCGTCGAAGAATCAAATATTTCCAACATCGATTTCGCCGGCATCCCGCTGCTGCAGCATAGCGTTCGCGAACATTTCGCGTGCAGACAGGGGTTGGGCGAGTCTGGATATTGTAAGGCAACAAGTGAAGGTTGTGTCGCATGATACGGTGTGGGAACGTTCGTCGTAGTCCAGCCTTAGATGCAACACGGCGAACGGAAACCTGGGACCGTTGTTGGATCATGTCGTACGGCGTGCACGACATTTTGTAATTTCAATTAAGGATGCCAACCAAAATAATGAACTATCTAAATGCTGCAGAGGGAGCCAATGACAATAAATGCATACATAAACACTGGTCATCCCCGTCTGCCTCAACAACGAATGGTAGATGTGGTAGGGAATGAATGGGGGAAAGAAAAATGCGCCCCAAAGCCGTATTCCAAAAAGTTCAGTCGACTTCAAATTTTCGAACGAGCTAACATCATGTTTCTTGGTTTTGTGAAAAAAGTATATCGAATGTGAGCGATAAATTGGACGCTTGTTGCAGTGATGAGATCTGCAATAGTTTCGTACATCATTGAGATTGCACGAATACGTACTTAACACAAAGAGTAGAGGTAAAACAACTTTCAATTGTCACTAATTAGCACGGAAGGCACACTTTTATCGATTATTCAAATAATGAACAATCAGTTCGTTAGAATAGATTCTATTAACGAGTTCTTAGATATAGAATTAAAAGAACTAATTTGAGTATCGATTGCTTAAAAGAAACTGTTGTAAAAATATATGGCCATTTTATTATGTGTGTAAATATGTATTAATGAAATATTGTCAGTGTTATATGTCTTATAATAATAGATTTAATAATAGTATCTTTAATCAAGATACATAGGATATCTATTTTACTTAAAATATTAAAATGAATTGATCAATTAAGTGAAGTGTAATTATTTATATTTTGTGTATTCGTCTGTCCAGTTTGAGAACCTGGGGCTTACATGACCCACCCCTAGCGACGGCATCATAGGTGAGTTCTATAGTGGTAATTTTGAGATGGACAATTTTACCTTATGACAGATCACCTTCTGAACGACTTCAAAATTCGCCTCTGTCATTGCCGAACTTGAACGGCCGACATTTCCAGCACGGTCATCATTGACATTCCCAGTCCGTTCAAATTGTTCGAACAGAACCGTTATTGCATTGATTGTCGGTCCTTTTTTGACATTAAATTTCCTTTGGAAAGTGCGCCTCGTTTCAACAAAACTGTGGCCCATGCGGTGAAACTCCAAAACAATAAATATCCGCTTTTCCAACGAATAAACCATTTTCAACAAATAAACCAACAGGAACTTGAATTCTTTGAGAATCACACGCTAGCAGCATGGTGAGTAAAGTACATAATGGCGATTTGACAGTATGCGTTTCCCTGCAGCTCTCACACAACCGCAGCGCCATCTGTTGGTGAACTTTGTAACACATTTTGAAAATTGGTTGAATAGAATTCCCTGGTTTCCCAAGTACAATGCAGCAAACGATACATTTCTATCGCCCTTTTTTTTTTAATGCATTTTTCAAATGTGTCAGTCAATTTTGGGATACAATGCATTTAGAAAGCGTGTTTTGCATTTCATAAAATCGCATCGATGAATCCTGCAATATGCGCATACGCTAGACAACTTCCTCGCTCGCTTAATGCGTTTATAGCATGTTTGTTCTATTCAGCGATATGGTTCTACTAAAGAATTATATTGCCGCGCATGCGTTCGAAGGAAATTCAACCAATTCAAGATGTAGTAGAATTGAATCACTCACAAAAATTTACATCATATGTGAATTTTACATCCCAAAGGGTTGACAGAACATTCACCCACTCCACTTTTTGTAAAGGTTTACCATACACTTTAGCATTGCAATTGGGGCAAATTTTGATATTTTATCCATTTATACATTCGTCAGAGATCAAGAATAAAATATACCGATCAAAATCTACTACAGAATACTATGTTTCATTTGAAACAACAACTACTTATCAAGTTATAAATTTACAATAGAGAAATTTGCAGTAACTGCCGACAATAATTCTGATGCAAGAAAACGCACCTTGTTATGCATGAGTAATTATTTTTCTTAACTGACTCTCCAAGAAGTTTATGGTTTCCAATTATGCAAAACTAATATCCCTAACTCAGTGAAATTCGCTAATAAATGTTTCATTATGAAGACTAGGTTGATACTTTTACTTACTTTTTATTCATTATGTTTTGCACTCAAGGTGGTAAAATAGATTTATTTTTCTTTAATGAAGCTAATGGATGTGATATGGAGAATCATACATTTTATCAAATAAAGTAATCTTCCGGTTTAATGTGGTATTAAACTTGTTTATGTGGATGTTTTAAAATGGGTCTTTTTTTAAGACACTTATGATTTTATTTGATTTGTGGCATTTATTATTATGCTATTTAGATATTTTACAGTATTACTCAGATATTTTATTATGTTATTTAGAAATTTTTTTGTTCGAAATATATTTTATGTGTTTATCTGCATTCGATAACGGTTAACTGAGTAATATATTAAAAACTTGTGGAACTCATACATGAACTCATACATGACATGCACGCACAACATAATGAATTTACTTAATTTCTCCTCATAGTATACGTTAAAAATGTATGTAATAAATGAAAAATATGAGTTTTAATTCCTGACGCCATACAACCCTGTCACAAAATTTGAAATAAACGCAATTTATGTTTTTTATCGCCATTTTACTTATCTAACACAAAAGATGGGTGCATATGTTTTACATTCCCCAATATCTTAAGAATGCTTTATGCAAAAATAAAAATAATCGTATTGCCAATCATTTCTTAATAAAATATAATATATACAATGGTCATGTAGTTAATATCATTAGGAATAATAATACTTCATGTCATAATAATAAAATAATTGGGAAAATTTTAAAATGAAAATGTTCATATAAAGTTCTGGGATAAGTAAAACATATATCATACACGCGATTAAGAATTTTCAACTTCGTGACAACACTTTATCTAAACATTATGAAAACGAAACGAAAGGGCTCTGTACGGGTTAGCCCGATCGAACAGTGTGATACAGATGTTTCGCTTAAAAGCATATATATATATATATATATATATATATATATATATATATATATATATATATATATATATATATATATATATATATATATATATATTTAACACATATTGCGAATTTCGTCCATGTCCATAAAGTTTCAAAATAAGTAGGATGAGTAAATCCCTCATCTTCTTTGAAAAGGGCTTTTACAAACTCATGCTTCAAAGTTTCAAGCAGAATGCAATTATTTTCAATTCATTGTTTTATGTAAATTATTTCCAGTCCATGAGATAGTATTACTACAAGAATATAGAAAGTTCTCGCTAAGTGTATATGAGAATAAATCAGTAATTTTGTGCGTGTACAATTCAGTAATATTTTGTTTAAAACAAATATTTTTATCTTTATTGAACTTCGAAATTATGCTTAAAATCACCTGATATGAATTTATTTGAAATAAATTAATTCATGTGTTTCTGGTTTAACTATGCTGTTTCATGTTTCATGTAGAAAATTGACTACGCCATATATATATATATATATATATATATATATATATATATATATATACTACATTAGAAATAGAAAATTGAAGAATGACAATGTATCAAAATTTCGCCGGGGGGGATTGTGACCCCCACTTCCCGGTTTAGCCAGCTTCATGTCATGACGACACTCCCGGAAGCAGATACAATGCCGCAAACCTAGTACATATACTAAAACTAAAAATGTATAAAAGTTTAAAGGCCAATACTGACTTCACACCTAAAGATAAACAACGAGATTTACTTCATCCAAACAGAAACACAAAATACATTGTAAATATCAAATATCTAACTCCAATATATCAAGATAAACAAGCCCCGCATACACTTCACCACTCTAACCTCCAAAAAGTAATAGACTCTTACTTTGTACAAATTGAACTCTATCAGACAGTTAAACAATGACATCCGCTGCTGACAAACAATGACAGTTAAACAATGACATATATATATATATATATATATATATATATATATATATATATATATATATATATATATATATATATATATATATATATATATATGCATATGTATATACATATATTATATATATATATATATGTATATGTATATATATATATATATATATATATATATATATATATATATATATATATATATATATATATATATATATATTAACATTTGTACAAAGTAAGATTCTATTACTTTTTGGAGATTAGAGTGGTGAAGTGTATGCGGGGCTTGTTTATCTTGATATATTGGAGATATATATTTGATATTTACAATGTATTTTGTGTTTCTGTTTGGATGTAGTAAATCTCGTTGTTTATGTTTAGGTGTAAAATCAGTATTGGTCTTTCAACTTTTATACATTTTTAGGTTTAGTATATATACTAGGTTTGCGACAATGTATCCGCTTCCGGGAGTGACGTCATGACATGAAGCTGGCTAAACCGGGAAGTGGGGGTCACAATCCCCCCCGGCGAAATTTTGATACATTGTCATTCTTCAATTTTCTATTTCTTATGTAGTATATAAATGTACTTGTTTGAGCAACTTAGCGCCTTTGGGTATATTTTCAGTAGATTGTTTTAGATGAGGTTAATAGTTATATTTATATGTATAAATAATTATATGTATCTATATATATATATATATAAAAATATATATATATATATATATATATATATATATATATAAATATATATATATATATATATATATACATATATATATATATATATATATATATATATATATATATACATATATATATATATATATATATATATATATATATATATATATATATATATATATATATATATATATATATATATATATATATATATAAATTGAAAGATTTTAATAGAAAATTATGCATAAACTACTGTATGTACAAAAAAACCCTTATCTAGCATATCTGTTACAAATGAGTAACTATCGACCAAGACTAAGGATAAAGATAAAAGGTAACATATCACTACAATGGAAAGGGGGATAAGTAGAATATTAGGATACAAAATTCACAATTAAAAATATAAATATAAATAAAAATAAAAAGAAAGCACGGCAAAAATGAGAAAAGGCAATAATAATTAGCACAAGATAAAAGATTAAGACATAGAGAACAATCAATTGAAACTACACCAAAAATGGCGGTTAGTTCGAAATTGCATTCTCATCAGGACAGCCATACAATTCGAATTAAAACCGATAGAAGAGCCAGTTTCTGACAATGGCGATAGTATTCAACTATAGACACCATTGGTACTGTCTACTGGCTAGTGGAAGGAGAAAAATAAATCAATATATATATATATAATATATATATATATATATATATATATATATATATATATATATATATATATATATATATATATATATATATGTATGTATATATATATATAAACGTTTGAAAGTCCAATGAAAGAAAAGTGAGAAGCTGTAACTCGAAGAAACTAACTTTCTAACAGCTTGCAAAATAAAAGAATACATCAGCAACTCTTTAAGCAAATGGAAAAGAATACAAATTTCAAATCATCAAGTTAAAGAAAATTATCAAAAGTCAATGGTATGGAATCGATAAAAGAAAAACAGATGAAATATATATATATATATATATACATATATATATATTTATATATATATATATATATATATATATATATATATATATATATATATATTTATACATATATATACATATAATATATATATATATATATATATATTTATATATATATATATATATATATATATACATATATATATATATACAGGGTGATTATAATTAAAGTTGCGATTTTAAAACGCTGTAAAGTAAGAACTACTGGTCAGAACGACCTGAAATTTGACCTGAGTATACGTAAAGCAATGGAATTTTGTTTGGTAAAAAACAAAATGCCTTCAAAAATGTACCAAAAAATGGCAATGTATGAATCCAACATTGAATTTGCTTGACGAAGAACGAAAAATTAGCCCCTAGGTCGCCCCTGGAAGCACACCTCTAATCTGCAGGTATGCTAACTAAGACTAGGCATACGCACCGCACATTACAGTTGTGATAAAAAGGAGGAGCACATGCAATTCTAATTGAGTGCCTTATCATAACTCTGTCACTGAAGGATCGTGCTTTGCTCGTAAAATTTTCTACCAGAACGGTGACTGTGCTTTAACTGCACTCAGGAGGATCGACGAACTTAGCTGACTTAAAAGCACGCATTACGCACCACATCTGCAGCATCACCTCTGATACACTCCGATCTGTTGTGGAGCATGCTGTTTTGTGCTTCCAACTCCAGCCGAGTACGGTGGACAGCATATTGAACATTTCTTGTATATTAGGTGTTTGTTTCATGTTTTCATGATGTTTCAATCTGTGGCGATATAAATATATGTTACACTTTTAATTACTAAATTCATTATTTTTAATCACTTTACATATATATATATATATATATATATATATATAAATATATATAAATATATATATATACATATATATATATATTATATGTATATATATATATATATATATATGTGTATATGCATATATATATATATATATATATATATATATATATATATATATATACAAAAATTGAAAATCTATCTGTCTGTTTGTCCCACCATCACGGAGGAACGGCTGAACTAAATTTGATAACACTTTGTGGGTAGCCTTGAAGTAGCCCTCACTTAAATGTAGTCCCAGTTTCGAGATTCTAAGTCCAGAGGCTGTCGAAATATCAATGGAAAACGAAATTTTTACCTAGAAGTTCTACTCTCTAACTCCCTGTTTTATCCAAATGAAAAGGTAGGAAATCGTTTGTTCAGAATGTGAAAGTGATTTAAAACTTTATCTCTGAGTTTGGTGGGAGATTTTTTGCGGTAATTAGTCCCCGTCTGAAAGCAGGAATTATTAGAAATAATTAATGCTTGAAACATGAATTTAAATGGAAAATCTATCACCATAGTTTATTTTTCACAAGATTTTACTCAACAATGAAAAATATTAAGAAATCAAAATGGTTATTTAGTTATTAGCATTTTATGAGGAAGATTCTATCTTATGCCACGTAGCTCAGCAACGCAAATAAATTAAATGTGTTTGTTAATTAATATTATTGTTTTTTCGAATTGGATAATAAATAAATGGATATAAAAATATATCTTATAAATTAACGGTTTGATTTTTCTTTTAATTATATGAATAGCGAACCGCGTACATCACTTTCATTTATTTTGACAAAGTGTTTTCGAACTCATATATTGTGTTTAGCTAATAAACTTATATATTATGTTTAGCCAATAAATTCATTTAGCCGATTATTGAAACATTAAAAGAGTTGAATGGGTATATTTTCTAAAAAAAATTGGTGTTTTCATTTGGTATTTATGAACGGGATGTTTTATTCTTCAGATCTGCAAATTCAGAGTTACGAATTTAGCGGGATATCGCTAACATTTCATCTTTTCTTAAATGTTACCATATTGAGGGAAATGTCCCCGAATTGATAAAAACGAAGCAAATCAATGAAATCAAATTTGTGCTTTTAGAAGAGAGTGCTGAAATGATGTTTCGGTAGCATTTGTATCTCCGTCCATCCGTGCAACTTAGCAACACATTTGGCGAATTTTTAAAATGTCACCAAATTGATGAAGATGCTTGTAAATCCATAAAAATAATAGTATTGTGATGATGTTTTGTCCATTTGTCGTTAAGTGGGACTGTCAGTTCTAAAGTTCCACTGGCGGTAAATTTGTCGATTATTTATATTGGCGCTAAATTGTAGAAAATGTCGCCAAACCTTCCATGGAGATAGCATTATTCAGACGATATTCTTCCACCAATTTATTTGAAGCAAATGTTATCATGTCGCTTAGCAACAGATTTAAATCCAATGTGTTTATGCGGCATGCGATTTTTATTAAGTATTTTCCGATTTAAAAAATAAAGACATATATATAATAAATTTCATTGACATTGCATTTTTGATTGGATAATATCAATTACGGTCTTAAGGTTTAAACATTATAATTATTGATATTTTCAGGGATTATTGGTATTTTCAAGTTATTATGCTATTGTTTTATTAGGGCAAAAATTGTTGAAACTCATATATTGTACGTTGAACGAGTAGTCTTCTACAAATGCACGGGTTTATCTTCTAATCTAAGAGAATATAATAACTGGAGGAAAATAAAATCCCAACACCAAAAGGAAATTAGTTTAGAGGAATGAAATTTTGGCAAAGCAATTGTGTAGTAACATATTTATTTGATTAACGTTTCAAGGTCACAGGTTAAAGTATGCGCGAGAAGAGCCATTTCAAATGTGAAATGGTGGTACATTAATAACCGCTGTAGTCGACACGATTTTGAATGCAAGTATACAAACTTGCATGCATTGTGTCGTACACGTGCCGTATGTCATTTTGTAGGATGGAGTTCCATACCTGTTGCATTTGGTCAGTCAAATAAGCAACGGTTAATGCTGGTTGTGGATGACGCTGCATTTGTCATCCAATAATGTCCCATACCTGCTCGATGGGAGAAATATCTTATGATGTAGCAGGCCAAGGCAACATGTCGACACTCTGTAGAGCACGTTGGGTGACAGCAGCGATATGAGCATGAGCGTTATCCTATTGGAAAACACCCTCTTGAATACAGCTCATGAATGGCAGCACAACCTGTTGAATCACCAGTCAGATGTACAAATTTGCTGTCAAGGTGCTTGGGATAACGTCGAGTGTGCTCCTGCTGTCATAGGAAATGGCTCCCTATACCATAACTCCTGATGTAGGCCCAGTGTGACTACGCCGCAAACAGCTTGGTTCTAAGCGCTCACCTGGCCTCCTTCTTATCAATATACGGCCATCACTCTCACCAAGACAGAAACAGCTGTTATCTGAGAATACAACAGATCTCCACTCCGTCCTCCAATGAGCTCTAGCTTGACAACACTGACATCGCAGATGGCAGTGATTCGGAGTTAGTGGTATGAACGCTACAGGTCGTCTGGTTCGGAGCTGTCCCTCAAGTAATCGATTTTTTGCAGCTCGTTGTATCACTCTGGGGCCAACAGAAGCTTTAATTGCTGCTGCAGATGCAGTAAGATCCGCCACAGCCATGCGGCACATACGGCGGTCTTCCCTCTCAGTAGTGGCCCGTGTGCGGTCGGCCACGGTCTTCTTGAGACAGTGTCTTCCCGTAACCTCTGCTGCCAACAATCATGTCCAGTGGATACATCCCTGCCAAGTCTTTCTACAATATCGCGGAAAGAAAATCCACCTTTTCGTAGCCCTATTATACGACCTCGTTCAATCTCACTAAGCTGGTGATACTCCGTTTCTCGTCTCCTTTAAGGCATTCTTGATTCAAACCTAGCTTACAACGTCCAATCCAGACGATAAATAATGCTCACGAAGTTTACATCGAATATTTAAAGCAAACGTGATTTGCACTATTATAGTGGAGCTACTAGCGCCACTCTTATTTGTCTAGTCTGAAATTTGAATAGGAGTCATCTTTCATATGTGCAAAACCGCGGCTCCCAAATTTCGTTTATCTAGCGCAACTCCTTCTTGGTTTGGGGATTTTATTTTCCGCCAGTGTAAGTAGTACATATATATTGGCAAATATTTTATTATAAATTGCATATATTTTGATGTATATTGGCATATATTGGAATCAATTACAGCGTTCTGGTATAAATTTTAAGGCGATAATATATATTTTCAATTTATTAAGTCGTCGGTTTTATTATGTCAAACAATGCTGAAACTCATATATTGTACGTTGTATGAATAATCTTCTACAAATGCACGGGTATATCTTTTAATCTGGGACAATAAAAGTATTACGGCTATATATATATATATTCCCATATATTTTTTGCCCTTTTATTTTGGCATAAATTGGAGCCAATTACGGCTTTCAGGTTTAAATATTACTGGTTTATTGATATTTTCAATTTATAAATGCAATCTACTAACACAGCTTATATCTTCTAATATTCGCTCATACAAATATCACAGGTCCCATACAATTTTAAAGCTTTTATTTTACATATATTGATTTAATTTTATATGTTTTGTAAATTTGCTTACAAAGTGGCTAAGACATTTATTTTATTCTTCAGATCTGTCCGTGAAGATAATTTTGCTTAGTGAGAACAGATATTCTTAAACTTCTTTTTAGGAGCATTAAATTAAATATTTTAACAGAATGTTTTGATTAACAATGTCATTTAATATATTATTGGATTTTGTACATGATTGTGAACTTTAAGTTTATTTATATTATATACTCTATACGAAGGACGGGTATGAGTCTAGTATATGTATATACAGGGTGTCCAGTGCTATAGGTGCCCAATGGCTAATTCCTCAACCGTTAGTCACAGAGATACACTTCCAATTGCAAAAATGTTTTAAATTTTAGAATCTATTATCTTAGAAACAGTTTAATCAATAAATGCATTTCTGAAAGAAATACGAAATGCAAATTTTTATACATTCCCCCGGTCCTACCAATTTATTATATTTAGGAAAATCATCCTCATACAATTTTATGAAAATAAATAAACAATCATCCTTTTACGACCAAAATTTACCGACTTATAGCTGTTTAAATTTGGAGCACTTTTTGTGCCGACAAATGGTCAGTACGGTCCCTGATTGGTTGGTTGCCTGAAACGGGACATTTTTATGCGTAGAAAAGTGACTTAAGTCATAAAGTTTAATGCTTCATAACTCGGTGAATTTTGGTCGTAAAAGTAAGATTTTTTTTGTTGCATGAAATTGTATGAGGATGATTTTCTTAAATATAATTGGTAGGACCGGGGGACAGTATAAAAGTTTATATTTCGTATTTCTTTCAAAACTTTATTTATTGATTTAAACTGTTTCTAAGATAATAGATTTTAAAATTTAAAACATTTTTGCAATTGGAAGTATATCTCTATGACTAACGGTTGAGGAAATAGCCATTGGGCACAGATAGCACTGGACACCCTGTTTATATATGCGGTAGATAACTCAGAAATATGTTTACTTACAAATGCAGGTAAAACTTCAATTTTTGTCTCTTTTACACTATAGTGCAAAAATATATTTATTTATTTTGAATAGGAAAAATACACAGTACATGAACAGATTTAATAAACTGTATATGTGTGTTTTTCCCTTTCGTGTACATGTTGCTCACTCGACTAATGGAACACTGGGTAAGAGTCTTTGAACGCTGTTGAAATCCTTTGATACAAAAATGGGCTTATATATTTCAGACTGGACAATATGTATCATAGAGAGATGATTAAAATAATTTTATCATTTATAGAAATCTCACAAGCTTAATTTAAAAGTGGGAAAAGCTGTCACTGGCTTGTGTGATTTTTTGGGTCAAGTTTCACACATTTCATTAAACACTAAATTGCTTTATGAACTCCTGAAAAATTATCTGTTAATAATATTCTCTACTGCATGCTCTAAAATTTAATTTCATTTAAAACACCTCATTTGTTTAAGTTGAAACAACTTTTCACTGAATATTTTTTTTTCAATTAAAACCGCTATTTCTTGAAATATGAATCAATATATTTTCTTAATGGAGAAATTTTCGTGAGTGCTGACAGCAAAGCTGCTGCAAGAAATCAACTTTGTTCAGCGCAAGTAATTATTTTCCTTAACTGACTTCCGAAACAGTTTATGGTCTCCAATTTGGTGAAACTAATATCCGCAATTCAGTAAAATTTAGTAATAAATTGTTCTTTATGATGACTAGGTGGATATTTTTTTTCCTCGATTTATTTTTTCGCTTTCAGGAGTTTGGGATAGTTTATTTTCCTGTAATGAAGCTAATGGAATTGAAATAGTGAATCATATATCAATACGTAGTGTAAATGTCAGCTATAATGAATTATTATAATTGCAGATATTTATGAATGAATAAATGAGATAAAATTGTCCAAATTACAATTTTTACTTTCACATGACTGGTATATTGTGAAAGAATTGTTTTCACGAAAATTTTCGATTCCGAGAATTTGATGTCAATATATGTGTTAAAAACCTACTAAACATATTTTGAAAATTTTTAGAGTGATGTCCGTCTGCCTGTCTCTCAGATGTCTGTGGTCGATTTCTTATGTACATGATAGCTGCTACAAATATTATTCGATTTTCACGATTCATTCGATTCTACATCACTCTGTGTTATCGATAAATATAGAACAAAATAGATTTTTTTAAATGCAAAAGAAAACTTCGAAGTGTATTCAACATTTTATATTTTTTAACATGATAGCATAGGACGAAATTTAACATAAAAATACCATACAAAATATTATAAAAATTAATCATAAAAAATTGTTATTTACTGCTCATCATCATAATCATAATCATAGAAAATTGATAATTTATAGATCAATGATAATAAAACTTAATAGTTTCAAAAATAGTCTTGAAGCAAATTTTGCGTTCGTGACGTCATTGGATCTTTTAGGGTGGGGGCAAGTTACTCCCCGAGGGTGCATTATCAAGTATGGTATCAATCGAGATATTTTGTCAAGTCGTTTAAAGTGAAGTGTGACATGCTATAATTGTAATAATTTCTATCCTTGATACCGATCTATCAAAGTGTTTCTTGTAAAATTAGAAAAAAAAAACAAGAATTCTTGTATGAGTAAATGGAGTTGAGCCACATTCCAATTAATTTTATTTAGTTCCGAGACGTTGCTGCATAATAAAAGTATCAAACACAGCACAAACTGCTGCGAGAATAAAATAATAATATCTGTGGCACAAAGAATTGGAATAAGTTAAGTTTGAGATTATATTAATATTAATTGTTTATTAATCATTGAAAACATGGCCGTTGATCTCATAAAGTGGAATTAACATTTAAACGTACATCGCTCGTTGTTGTGCCGCAATAACCCTCCAATTATTTTTACCTTTTGTGTAAGTCCTGGAAAGAATTATTAATTAATATTAAAAAATTAGACTATTTAAAACTTAAACAATATAATTTATTAACAACATCAATTTATCAATAACACTAAATTTCATCAATATCAATTTTCAACCATTATCAAATTTTATTTGATTATTTTAGCGAGGGGAGATATGCGACAATAATTATTAGTTTTACGATGGTGTCTAGGACCGGTAACATTCAGAGCACATACCTTCCAGTTTAGTCTTGGGCTCATCATCTCGCTTGCATCAGTCTTAGTGCTGAAGTACGGCCATAAGTCTATGGTGTGTGGCTCCTCCGCGTATATCTCACTTCGACAGATACTTTATATCTGCATACTATAAATGCAACTCCTAAGTCATCTCTGCTAGGTCATGTTCGCTTCGCTACTTTTGTCAAACTCTTTTCAACAACACTTCGTATATAACTTCTTGCAACCACATTTCGCGTCAGATTTAATTCTGCAACATTTTGTATCCGAGTTGCATCTGGTTCCTTCGGCGGGGGGGAGGTAGCTCCGCCCTTCTTCCCCTTGGCGCTCATTGGTTCTTATGAACCCAATGGCATCACTTGACATTTATTAAGGCCCATCTCAGCCCCTTTGGCCTGGGACACCCAAATTTATTGTATTTGACCCAAAAGTTCACGTTGTTGTAAACATCGGCGCCAGCCAGACTCGAGCTTTGTTAGCCGTTCTAGGCACCATAAATATTGAAATGAAAATGTCTCATGTGAGGACATATTCTGGCCTCACA
Organism: Amaurobius ferox; assembly: GCA_951213105.1. Classification (NCBI taxonomy): domain Eukaryota; kingdom Metazoa; phylum Arthropoda; class Arachnida; order Araneae; family Amaurobiidae; genus Amaurobius; species Amaurobius ferox. The sequence goes on from OX578148.1 coordinate 87,827,220, forward strand.
ATATCGGTATATCGTTTCGAAAATATTTAGGTTTGTTATTCAGCGGGAAGCAAAGCCAATAGCTGAGCGCTAAATGAGAGCATAACCACGCCGTGCATATACATTGTAAACTACGTCACTCTGTGTGGTGTAAAATTTAGTATAATGAAATTTAAGTAAAGTGAGAAACATCATTTCTATTCAAAATCTGTGGACTCGAAGTGTATTTCAGAAAAATAATGATTGGAATTATGATTGATGTATAGAAAATGCCATTGATCTGGATAACGACTTGTCAATGATACCATGTATAATAGACTTATAGCACAACTATATTTATTTATTTTCTCTGTACCGCCTTATATTTATGCCTCACACTTCGCGTTCATATTTTCAAAACTTCATTGAAATTCATCGTTTTAATTTTTTTCGTCACACTAGGTGGCGCTACTACACTATGTGCTCTATTTGTTTTTACTAAACATTAAGTTTGGATCTCATTTGACGTCCAGCTGTTGTTTTATTCCCACAGACGAAAGAAATACAAGTATCTTCGGAGATATAATTTAATATTTTTTTAATATATATTTATGTTGCTTTATTTGTGAACTACATTTTGATGTTTATTTATATGTGGGTATAATTCCTAGTGAAGTGCATTAATATTATTTAATATAAACTAGTAGTATAATATCTTACGTAAATCGTTTGATCACGGCAGAATCATAATACGCTCAATTGTATACTGAAATACTTACCTCCAGCACTTGTGCAAGGCTTCTCATTCATCATAGTTCAGTAATTACGTAATTTAAATCAAATTATTACTTTATCTATTTATATCGTTTGATCGAAAATAAAATAATAGTTCCGTGGTTTTTAAATCATTAACACATCTCTGAATATTGTAATACATCCGTTAATTACTGCGATTGATATATGAGGGTGAAAACATTTATCCACATCAAAAATTGAACAAAGTGATGGCCATTTACAAAGCATTATTAACTATAAATTCGCTGAAATTCCTTTTTATCATTGCTAAGTACAACCTTTAAGCACAGCATACAGTCGGGTACATATTTTAAGCCTTGTCCATTGCGCTGTCTCAGACGGAATAAATCTGTTCAAGAGTTATATAGGAAATAAATTAGAATAAAAAAATCTGATGCAATCAACACATGGCTTTCCTTATATAATACAATGGAATGGATGCTTTTACAGTCAAAAAATACTGTATATGATCCACGGTACTTAGTTTTGAACGTTGAATTGAAAATATGACGATTTTCCGAATGACAACATGTAAAACTATTTTAAAGTACTCAATAAACTTATATTTCGGGCAACTCTAAATAAAAAATTATTAATATTGATAGCATCCTCAATAAGCGATATAGTCAATATAATAAAATATTTTAATAATTAATACGAACAAGTGTCATTTTCAATAATTTAGAGTCATTTTTGCAATTTTGAAGATACTTTCGTCAATCTGGGTCGAAATATCCACAAGTAGGCGATACTTTGCTTGATTATTCGCCAAGTTCGCCAAATGCATCAGCAAGGGATGCAGGTCAAAGGAGAGAAGAACATTTCTTATATGCTAGAACGTATGTCCGTTATATAACGGAAATCAGAATTTGCGAAACAATAATTCCCACTTGATGTCATTTTTATCTATTTGACGACAATTTTGTAACTTTGGCAGCATTTAAAATAGTCGCCGTGTTGGTGACATCCAGCTAAATTTCTCGCCAACCTTTACGAACAGACGCGAAAATGGTACACTCATGTACAAAAGTTAAGCATAGTTGTGATAGCATGTGAATTTTTCAAGAAATCTACATAGGAATGGAAGGGAATGCGGTATGCGGGTGTAATTGGGTTATAGAAAGAGAAAACAATGCAAAACAAGGATAATACGACTTTTGTTATCCAAAGAAAATGTTTGAAAGACAAAGGGCCACAATAAGATAGTCAACCTCAATGAAACAGAACGATTAACACAATATGATGCTGCAGTGTAATACGGTGTGTGGGAACCTCGGGTAGACACGCATGCTGTACAACGATTTCCCATACTTTCGATGAGAGGTGTGCTCAAAGAATTCCAAGCCTCACGGAGAGTAGTTTTCAATCCCGGAACAGAACTTGGTGGGTAGCGGAGGGCTGCAAGATGTCTATCGAGCATATCGCACACATGCTCTATTAGATTCAAATCAGGAAATTTGACCACTGCATGTGCTGCATATGTTCAGTTTGAAGGAAGTTATCGACCAAAGCATCACAGTGAGGAAGAGCGTAATTAACCATGAATATGAAATCAGGACCGACAGCACCTCCAACCAATCGAACGGTAGGCTCAAATACTTCGTCTCTGTATCTTTAACCGGTAACTAACTCCTTGTCAAAGATGTGGAGATCTGTGCGGCCGTCAATCATGATGCCTGCCAGACCATGACTCCCTCAAACGGAAAACGATGTCTTTCCGTGATGTTTCCCGGGTGGAAATTCGACGTTCTCTCCAGATCGTGGTACTACGAGAATCATTTTGCAGACAAAACCTGGACTCAGCACTGAACATGACATTGCCCCACTGTTATCCACTCCACTGCCAATGCTCCAAACTCCACTGTAAACGCGAAGTTTCTGTGCAGACGTCAAAGGGATGCAAACTGCTGGTCATTTGGCATAGAGGTCAACGTGCCTGAGTCTCATGTAAACAGTTTGTCTCGAAACAGTGACCCCTGTGGAGACTGTCTGAACTGAACCCAGTTGTCTGGCAGAACGGTTCCTCTGACGTCGCTCAGTTATCACCAAATATCGGTCTTGCCGAACGATTGTTACCTTTGGTCAACCTGGTACTAGTCGTAGGGTAACAACTCCAGTGGTTTGGAACCTCTGTCGCAGTCTGGAGATCACACATTGAGGCACATTTAGAATTCGAGGAGCTTCGGTTTGTATCGACGAGATTTCATCATTCCAATAATTCGCCTCTTCATAAACATCTCCAGTTGGCATCTTTCTGACATCTTTCGTCCTTATTGATTGTTAACAACGATTTTCGATTGTTGACACAGCAATTGGGGCATTCTGCCTCAACTGTCCATGCCACTCGAGACCGTTTTATACTCGTTCGACAGTGACTAAACTGTTTTGCATATGTACCTCCGTCCCACGATTCTCCACAACTGATTGTTCACTATTGTATCCATATCTAAGTCCGAATTTTTCACATTTTATGAATTATGCTTAACTTTTGGACATGAGTGCAGTCTCCTTTTTTGCTCTTTCCAAAAAATTGAGCTTTCATCAATTCGTCGTCAATTTATTCATTTAGAGTGGGTTTCAATTTGGTGAAATTTTCGTCAATTTTGCAACATTTCAATTGTCTGTAAGTTGAAGATATACCTACAAATTCGTAACTAAAATTTCGCCAAACGTTACAGACGGAAAATTAGGCTTTTCTTAATAGTATATTCTAATATTCTTTCATGATATTAAATATTCGTCAATTAATCATCATTTTTATTGATCTAACGTCATTTCTATCTTTTTGGCTACATTTTCGTTAATTTGGCAATATTTAAAAAAGTCGCCAAGTATGCAATATTCCACCAAATTTGTCGCCAGGTGTTAGAACGGAGATATAAATTATTCTTATAGCAGATAAATGACTATTGGCGTCCAAATAAAAAAGTATTACCCAAAGTACCTTTTCTCAGGAATTGAATGAGCTAGATACACGAGAATGATGTCACCCAATTTCTCGCATGATATTACATACGAAAAGTGAACATTTTTTACAATAGTTAATTTTTTACTTTATGTGATTTATATATATATTAGAGATATATATATAATATATATATATATATATGTGTATATATATATTTATATATGTATATATATATATACATATATATTATATAAAACTTGAAAAATTGCTAACATTACTGTTGAATTGATTAAAAAGATAAAAGCAAAAAATAATTTATAATACAACTAGTAAAACGCTATGCTGCAATTTTACGTGTGTATACCTATATAAATTCCCAAAAAGGACAAGTAACAATGTACTCGTAAATTTCTAGAAGAGTGACAGGAGTAACGGCCAGGGGGAGTTGCGACCCCCAACACTCCGGCTAAAGCTTTTTTCCGCCATTGCAAACGCCCCCGATAGCCGATACTCCCTACCCTATCTACTTCATGACTCTTATAAAACCGTAAAAATTACATACATGCATATACACTTTCAATAATATGTAAATCTTTAAAAGTTTACTATTCTACACTAAAACAAACCAAAAAGCTCACTATAAATTTTTTTAACAATTAATTTAAAATACTAATGTATGAAATTACTTCACACGTGGTTATTTAATATCTTAATATCAATATATTCAAAACTATTGTTTGAAATCCAAGTCAGAGTAGTTAAATTTATAAATTTGGATACAAGACCTATTGGCAAAACTATCGCCATATAAATACTAAAGTATGAAGTTACTCTTCACTCGTGCCTATTTAATACTTTAAAATCAATATATTCATGCCTAATTAAATCCAAGTCTATATACTACATAAGTATCTCTTATATTGTATATATATATATATATGCATGTACATATATTTTTTAAATGTGCAATATCTTGAGTACAATTAATGCTAGAGTTATAAAATTTATGACAATCCTTTTCTAATAAAAAAATACATAGGAAATTAATGTTTGTGCAACTTTATTAACTATTTGATATTTTGATGGTTTTTCTCAAAATTTCACTTGAAAATTTAAGGGGTTCTGAACATTCGATTACGTTGAAAAACAATCCCGTAGTTAGGATTTTCGAACCAATACTTAATTACAATCGAAATACACCCATTCAACATCAACACCGATATGATGTGAGGTGAACGTTATGAGGGACTGCTTTCCGGTCTTACACCCATTTAACATCATACACCGACGTCATGTGAGGAATAACATAGCCATAACTGTTCTCATGCGCCTACTTTTATCCCCAAAATCTCGTAGTTAGGATGTTCGAGCCAATACTTGCTATAACCGAAATACACCCATTCAACAACACCGATATGATGTGAGGTGGATATTAGGAGAGACTGCTCTCATATCTTACACTCATTAAACACCATATACCGATGTCGTGTGAGGCATAACATAGCCATAACTTGTCTCATGGCCCTATTCGTATAACAACAATCCCGTAGTTAGGAATGTTGAGCCAATACTTAACAACAACCTGATTACACCCATTCAGCATCAGCACTGATATGATATATGAGGTGAACGTTAGGAGAAACTGTTCTCCCATCTTACACCCACCAATTCAACACCATATAACGATGCCATGTAAGGCATAACATAACTACCATGGCTGTTCGCATGGCTCTACTCTTATGCCAACAATCTCGTAGTTAGAATTTTCGAGCCAATATAGAATTACAACCGGAATACACTCATTCAACATCAACACAGATATATATGATGCGAGGTGGATCTTAGGAGACTGCTTTCCCGACTTATTCCCATTCAACATCATGTATCGATGTCTTATTAGTCATAACATAATTGAGACTGTTGTTTCGGCCCTAGGCAAAGCCTAACTTTCTTATAGTTGGGCTATGCCAACTAATATTTGGTACATACTAGTGATACCTCTTTAATATCACTTGCATAATGTCACGTTACGTAAGTTAGGAAATGCTTTTTCTCAGGCTCATATTAATGCAGGGCTTAAATTATAATATTCAGTGCAACTTTATATATTTGGGTAAAAAGACTTTTATATAAATCTGGTACTGAACTTTTGTTGATTTAATATTTAAATTTAACTTTTTCATCTGACCGGCGCTGCGTGGAGCTTCTGAGGTGAAGAAGTATTGGAAAGCTAGAGGACAATTGATGATATATTGACTTTTCCCCGTTATATGACTTCTGTTCTGTCTGTAAAATGTATGTCTTATTCTCTGCCATTGGAAAAAAAAATTCATCTGAATTATATAACAGTTTGTGGCATATGTACTACTAATGCAACAAATGTTTTTGAATTAGAACAAAAATAACTTTTAATTAGATGTGTGGATTGCATACTTGCTTCGGGTATCACCCGGAATCTCGTATATGCATATAAAAATGATGACAGAAAATATATATAAATTATGCTTTTTGAGGAAATACATTAGAATTATACATACATTTCTAATACAAATGAAAAAATGTTTATTTCACGTTACGGTAAAAATCGTTATATCACAAAATAAAAATAGATAATACATGCAAAGTATCGCTTACTTAGCACATCGTTGAAGAAAGCCTCATGTATTAGTATACTTTCTACTTCAGAGAACTGTGTATTAAATACTGTTTCAGAAAAAGAAAACTAATGTGCATGGTATCATAAAAAACTGAGTTCTTATGACATTCAAATTGTCCATTCTAATTAAACATGCTACTGGTATAGGTGAATTATGATGTCTCAGCAGTTTATTTCTGGTCTAGAAGCAAGATACGCTTCCATTTCCTCATATCTGGATACAAGTAAACCCTTGTGGGCAGTGCCATAAGGTAAATAGTCCTTACTCAAAATTACTATACCAGGACTTACCTTTGATGCTTTCACTAAGGATGGAGTATGGAAACTCCTGGTTCTCGAGCCAGAGAGAAAAACACACAAGATATAAAATAAACACTCTTATTTAAATTGATCAATTTATTTAATATTTAGTTTCATATATATATCTATATAGGTCTTGATTATTAAGATTATTCATAAATTCATTTTTTATAACGCATCTAGCTCTACCAATATTTAATTAACACACATATTTATGGAACATAATTTAATTGATACATATATTTATAACACACTAGTAAAACATCTGCCGAAATTCTGAGTAGTTCTTTTCGCTTAAATACAAGAGCTCGATATTACGATTGGGATTCGTACGACCTTATTGTTTATTATAAGATACGTGTTGGTGTGCCTTCCGTGATAACTAGTGACAATTGTAAATACATGAAAACCTATTCTTTTGCATTTTGACACTTAATCACTATGCAGGATGCCTGCGTATATTTTGATATACGCCAGTATTTCACTATGCATATGATTCTATCACACATCACATTGCTGAGCCACGCTTTCTTTGTGCGCTCACAGTAGATATTTTTTGAAAAAACTAAATTGACATGTTTCTAGGTCGTTGTCGAAAAATCAAATCTATCGAACCTTCTGGAACAAACTGTGGGACAACTTTTTACTTTCCCCCTGTGGTTTCATACCACTTCATCCCATTTGTCGTTGGTGAAGGAGGGGATGAACGCTGTTTATTTATGTTTGGATTATTTATGTTTGGCGCTGTTTATTATGTTTTTTATGTCCAATTGGTTTCCTCTGCTGCATTTACAGTGTTCATTATCTTGTTTGGCATCCGTAATTGCAATGTCAACATGTCGTACAAGTATCGTACGACAGGCAGCATATGACTTTTCTCATATAATGCTATGAATTTACTCCTTTTACAGTCCAAATATAACGTTTAATATCCAAGACACTTTGTTTTTAACGTTGAATTGTACATTTGACGATTTTACGATTGACAACATGTAACATTATTTCAAAGTACTCAATTAACTTGTATTTCGCGTAACTCAACTCCAAATAAATAATTATTAATATTGATAGCATCCTCAATAAGCTATATTGTCCATACATTAAAATATTTTAATAATTGATTCGTCAATTAGGAGTCATTTTCTTTAATGTAGCGCTATTTTTGCAATTTTGACGAATTTTTCTTCAATCTCGGGCAGAACATCGCCAAGTTGGCGATACTTTGTTAGATTATTCGTCAAGTTTGCCAAAATGCATCACCAAGTGTTACAGACAAAGGAAGAGATGAGCATTTCCTATATACCAGAAAGAGTAAGCCCGTCATATAACATAAATTCGAATAGATGGTAATTTTGTTGTAAATTTTGCTCGAATCGCTCTATTCGTTCGTGAGATATTGTCTCCAAAGGGTCACTGACACACACACACACACACACACATAGAAATCACCTCCAAAACCGATTGATTCTTGTTCAGAGATGCTTGATACGTGCTCTCCTTCGAAAACTCGAATTCGCTTTCTTGACCCCGTCACTCTACTTTTCTTAAACACTATACTATGTATATAAGGGAAGTAAAACAGTCATCGACTTATAAATTTATTGAAAAGAAATCCAACATTTTAGTTTTTTCATATTTTTACAGGACAGATCCCAAGTGCATACCATGCTTCAAGTTTTGGTTTTTAGTAGTTTATGTTGTATAAGTTTCCCTTAATCAGCCAGTAAAATATTAATCTGTTGTTTACATAATTACACAATTGAAACAAAAACAAAAAATTCCGAAATTTATAAATTTATCGAACAAAATTCAGAGATTTTATGATACTATCTTTATTGAGATGTGAAATCCAACGTTTACCCAAAATTTCTCATTTCTACTTTAAACAGTTTGGGCTGTGAAAGTGACCCTTAGAACATCAGTCTCAATCAGATGTATGCATATAAAAGGTATTGTGACTAGTTTTAAATCTCCATGTGTACTATTTCATTAACTTTGACGGTCTATATATTAAAGTCAGTTATTGAGAGTTAGTACATTCAATCGTAAATTGAGCCTTTATTCTTATTCACAACTATGTACGACTTCATCGAGACAACGAAAGTACAATCTAAGACAAAATTCGACTGACTCCGATAAAAATAATCCGATAGTAATGAGACTTTACATGCAAACACTTTTCGACAAATATGCAAATGATCAAACATTTGCAGCCAATGAATGAATAGTCGAAACTTCAGCACATTGAAACTGAGCACCATGGTGGGATATATAAGGAGCGAACCTCGCTTTCAGGAGCAAAACGGCAGTGCATTTCAATTGCGTTTACGTACCTTGATTGTAACAATACCTCGCCGGCGAATTCGTCGCCACTACGAGCATATGAAGGAGTTGAAAGAGGACGTGCGGTCGGACTGCATGGGACTGGATGGGCACACCGACGAATCGCTCTATATTTGGGTAAGATCGATGCAGCAATTAGACGATGTTGGCAGAAATATGTCCGGAATGGCATATTTCAGCGGACAGCGGACTACCTAGAATGGCGAAAGAACGCGTAAATAGAGCGATTGCCAGAGCAGCTTTGACAGCACGAGATTCGTCGTTATCGACCATCCAACGTGTAACAAACACTGACGTGACCACCCGAACCATTAATAGAAGACTACGGGAGCGAAATCTATACTCGCTACTCCAATTACGCCGCCTACTACTGACCAGTATGCACTGTCAACAACGATTGCAATGGTGCACGACCCGATCAACTTGGAATTATTCGGATTGGGAACAAATTGTCTTCAGTGATGAATCCCGTTTCGAACTGAGTCCCAAAGACCAGCGCAAACGTTTCTGGAGACAGCTGGATATCGTCAGGACCCTGCTCTTACTGGCACACGCAATCGGTCCGACAACGGGGAGTTATGGTCTTGGATGACATTTCGTTTGACAGCCGGACCCCTTCGATAGCCCTTCGTGGCACCATCAATGCACAGCGGTACGTTGCCATCATTCTGCGACCCGTTGTAATGCCATTCCTATCACGACACCCCAGGCTAACTTTTCAGAAAGATAATGCCAGGCCGCACACGGTTCGCCACTCTATTGATTGTCAGTATGCTTACGACACTCTTCCTTCCCCATATCTCTCGCCTATTGAGCACATTTGGGCTGAGATGGGACGTCGCCTGCAACCATCCCAGAATGTAGACGAATTAGCTCGTCAATTGGAGGTCATTTGGAAAGACATCCCTCAGAACACAATGCGGCAGCATTATGCATCAAAGCCAAGTCGGATAACAACTTGTATCAAGGCCAGAGGTGGACCAACGCCATATTGACGTGCTCACTTTGTTTAGATCTTTCAGTGCAATAAATCATCCAATTATTCCGAATTTATAATCATTTCGTTTTCGGTAAATCCACATTACACGTACCAAATTTTGTCTCATTTGGATAATTATTTCTTGGTGCGTTAATTTTTTTGTATTAGAGTGTATGTAAAACATAATATATTTACCACTATATGGTGAGGGGGTGATTCACGAGAGCACCTTGGGGTCTAAGACCAGAAATAAGAAAGGAAATATATTTGAAAGCTCTGGAGAAGTTTATTTCTTACGGTGCGGAAATCTAGTATAGCGGTATCAAAATGATCAATGATATAGTGTTCCAAACTCAAAGAATTGCTTTATTGTCTATTACGAAATGTTATACAACGGCATCTATGTGGACATACAAGTAATGGCGGGCTGTATGCCATTGAACTTAAAGTTAAAAGGGGAAACAACCCTTTATAAGGGTATGCATTGGCGAGAAAGGATGTTGATTGGAGAAGAAGTTGTGGAACAAGAAGAATTAGAACAAAAAATGGGGATAAGATTATCTATACTGATGGATCAATAATATGTGGAAGAGTTGGATGTGCATACGTGGCATATCAAGAGGGAGAAATATTGCATCATTAGCAATATAGATTAAACGATGATACTACGGTATAAAACGCCGAATTTTTGGCTATATGGGAAATATAAATCACTATTTTGGAAAATAGACTTGGAAAAGTACATATTTGTACTGACTCTAGGTCAGTTCGTCAGGCACTATGTGCCTATGATAATAGCAATAAAACTATAGCAAAAATTAAGCACACATCCGCAGCAGAAGGTCTTTATTTTACTTCCTATAAGACGTACAAAAGTTTTAAAAAGGGCCAGAGCGCTTTCGAGCATAAGTACGCTCTTCATCAGTGGCTACAAGGAAATAAAATTTGAATCGTTCATATATAGACCAGATATAGCGACAAAATTTGCATAAATATAATTTACAAAAGGATCTACGTTTAGACAAGGATAAACCGTAAACTATTTTTTTAGAGTTTCAAAAATTTCAACAAAAGAACAGCATATTAAATTACAATTTAATTACAGAAATCAAAAAAGGGGAGGGGGTGGCAATCAAGCACAATCCCAAAAATGAAGACGTCAAAGATAACTTTGCAAAGACTTGAATTGCATGGAGTCGAGAATGAGTTGCCAAGCGCAACTCAAATTCATAACAGGGTCAAAATTACAAACGGACTCACTGTAAATATAAATAAAAAGGTATTCAAAAAGGAGAATATCACGAGGGTTATTACAACGCATCATAAGGAAAGTCTTTTCAAAAAGAGGCTGAAAATTATCTTTAACACAAATTGAGCAAGATCCGTAGAAAATTTACTATCCCTGACATCCCGAGCATGTTCTTCTAAACGGATGCCAACGGTGCGGTGCGTTTAGAACTTCTAATATAAAATTTAAAATTACCATCGGTGGACAACAGGGGAACAGCATACACCCCAGCAAAGCCTTTAAAGTCATCCTTATCACCCAGTTTATCAGACCGAATACGGTAAAATAAAGAAGAAATATTAGAATGTGCAGGTCTGAAACCAAACTCAGAACAAAAATGGATAAAGGGGTGGAAAAATATATTATGCAATAAAACTATATTAAAGTTAAAATATTAAGTTGGCCTACAACGAGAACTTAATAGAGTTCCATTGGGTTAAAGCCCACATAGGAACAATTGAGATTGAAAAAGCAGATGAGTTAGCGAAAGGTGCTACTGGGATGGAATATATGGATTTCCAATTCAAATGGAGTAAACAGCAAATGAAGAAGAAAATTTAAGTGGAGTCAACTTTGAAATGGCAAGAAAGATGGGACCAGAGTCGAGACGGCAAGAGGCTGCATAATATGATCAAGGAAGTCTCTATGAAGGAACTATACGGATACTTCTATTCAAACCAGGTTTTAACCGGACATGGTGCATTCAGAGCTTATCAGCATCGTTTCTTTTGCAAAGAAAAGTTATGTTATTGCCGAAAATCGGATGGTACTGTAGATCATATCATATATGATTGTGAATTATGGAACAATATTAGAAATGTATATTTTCCTTATAATTATAAAATGGCTAGTGTTTTCAACTTGTGTTTGTCTTCCAAAAGTAGAGTTGGAGTGAAAGAAATTATAAAGAATGTTTTGGCGATGAAAATGGAATGAATTGGGTGGTTTTGTAAGATTATGAATTGCAGGATTGTATGTCTATATTTGATGATGTGTAAATAGTTGTTAGATATGAATTGTTTTATGAAATATATGTTGTATTTTGAATATTTTAAATATTTTAAGTTATTTTATTCTTTTCATAACCAAGTGGAATATGGTTGGTTGCATTTTGTAACAGTGTGTTACTTTTACTTATAATTTGAAAATTTGATTGATACTTGTAAAGTGAAAACGTGTTGCATGTTTTGTTCTTTGGATTATTGTATAAATTTTATGTTGAAATTGCAGCATTGTTTTGAAGAATCCAGTTGGAAGAATCAAGATGGAATTCAGAAGAAACCCTAAATGAAGGGTTATGTATCGTTACGTAAACTTTTGAGAATAAAGTGTTGAGGGATCAGTCAGAGGATAACCCTCATCAGATGGTGGAGTGTGTTTGGCCCGTGTTGTTTGTTGTATTGGTACCCACTGTCCACTTGGTCGGCCGAACGGTTTCGGGCGGTGGCTGGAGTAGATGGTATATGTTATCGTGACCGTTTGACCTCGAACATGTATCCTGGGAGAGCTGTCGCAGCGGCTTTGACTCTTTCCCGTATACCTTCGGGTGGGTTGGTGTTCTTCTTAGAGTTCCCTCTATATGGTTTAAAAAATCCACTTTTTTATATTTTGGAGCAAATGTATAAGAAAATAAATGTATGGTGTTATTTAAAAAAATAATATTATTTGTAAAACATACGATTATTCAAAAATTGGGATCTGAAATAGCTTCCTAAAGAAAAAAAAAACCACAAAACAAACCTGACGCAAGAAATCGTATTTTATTCCACGTGAGTAATTATTTTCCTCAACTGACTGTGCAAGGAGTTTATGGTTTCCAATTATGTAAAACTGCAAAACTAATATCTCTAACTCAGCGAAATCCAGTAATAAATAGTCTTGTGTGAAAAGTACAATTTTTATTTCCTTTTATGGATTTCCTAGCATTCGAAGTCGGTTAAATGGATTTATATTTTTGAATGTCAATGGAACGGAAAACCGAGAATAATATTTCATTAGAATGTACAAACGTTTTATATAATTTACCATTCAAGTTTCAGATGTTTTTATAGACGAATTTTAAAGTACAATATTCAAATTAATATAATTTAATGACTTATATTTTACTTTCCCTGCAATACATGGTAATGTATAGGGAATGCATTGGAATCATGCAGAAGATCGCAACTCGAGTATTTGACGGATCAACACGCTTTGACACCTCTTGAATACGAAACAACTTTTTAGCGAGACATCTGTGTCTGTGTGTCTGCCTATCTGTCTGTGTGTTGTCAATGTATGTATCCGCTCTAATAAAACCGTAATGGACCAAGTTTCATAAAATTTGGTAGGTAAGTTACTTGTGTGTGACCTTGGTCCTGATTAGTTTTTGGTATGATTCGGCATGGCGGAATTGCGAAATGGCCTGCGAAAATCTCCTGTATCCACTCTAGCTAAAGAACTAATTGACCAAATTTCTCAAAATTTGGTTGATAAGTCACCTGTGGAATATACTAGTGCTATTAGGATTTTGAAACGATTAGGTAAAGAAGAGCACAGCGTTTTTACAAAATGGCCCGCAAAAATCTCCAAAATATGAAATAAAAGACTACATATGCTCGCATGTATCAATTAAATGCTCTTTTGATACGTAATTTTTGACAAGGAAAAGAATAAAACAAAACCCATTTCTCTAGGAGAAACCGTTCTCTAGATAGACTTTTCTCGCATTGTTACTACTCCGTCTTTGAACAAAAGAACAAAATGTCCAGTTACTAAATAAAAACAAAAATTGAATTAGAAGTGCAAATGCATTGCTATTTTGTGCACTTCACCTAAATTTAATGAATTATTAAAGAAATAAAGAGAAAATGAATTTGAGCCAGCATGGAAATTCATGTGCTGCCCACATAAGATTTTTTCTCTCTGTCAACGGTTTTAATTTTATTTATCTATCCTCTTAAATCTCATGTCAATGCTGACTTTCAGTTCCATTTGCTTCGCCCTCTCGTGCGAGAATGTAGTCTCTTTCATGGGTCTGCCTTGATATTTTGGGTTTATATTTTAAAGATTAATACCATCAGATAACAAATTATCGCTTTAGGTGCTCTAACTCTGTTTGAATGTATCTTCGTCTGACACGACGAAATAGATTCTTAGCGACTGTAAAGAGTTCACTATTTTATACCAGAAGAAAGGGGAAAACAACTACCTCAAAGCAATTGTAGTCACCAATTTTTCCTATTCCTCCTTTCTTCAAAGAATCATTAGAAATTTGTTTCAACTCTGGTTTTCATATTCAATAAAAGAAAAATAAATATTAATGGCAATACGATTTAGGAAGTTTTAAATGTACATATTTTAAATCATTATCGCATAGTAATCATTATCGCATATACATTACACTATAAGTCCAAATATGTACACTATTGGTACTTCAAATATTGATAAGTTTATGATAGATATTTCTCGTATGATTATCTCAAGTAAGCGTAACCCTCAATCTTGTATTCCCAAGTAGTGTTACAGAGAAGTTCTAAGACATTGGAAAAATTGTAGCACTTGTTATCTCATATTTTTTTGTTCTGCATCTACGAAAGTAGTATAAATAAACAGTGTAAGATGTTTTAGGAAGGTTGCAAACATGACCAAATTTATTTATTTGTTTTTAAGAAATGTGTTTTCATCATACGTCATATGTAAAAGTTAAATATTCTGGTGGGAACATAAATTGAATTATTTAATTGTGACGTATCTTCACATCATCAGATACGTTATAAATATAATTTAATACAGATGAATGCAAAATTATTTGACAGTAAGTTATACGTGTTGTTTTGGTCTGTATTTACATGTTTTAAATGTATGTATTTAGTAGTCATGTATTTAAAGTATGTGTGTCAAGTAAAAAACAAATTTAAGGAATGTCTGTATTTTATTTTTTACTTTCCTTAAATTTGGAAACATCTTCACCGCCTTTACATACACATAATGTATCTATATAATCTTAATAAATGAAAATATTATTTTTACTATTCATTTCGAATATCTTCTTAAGTTTTCGTTTTTGCCAAAATATTTGCTTCAACATTCTTCTGTTTTAGGTTCTTTCAGTTTCATACATCATGTATCGTAGGACCCCAAAATCTTGGAAGAGCTAATGGAATATTTTAAAAAATTCAACAAATCAATGTTAAAAACATTAAATTTTTCTTAAATGGTCCTATTTTGTGTGACATTTTTACATATTTTGCTTAAGGGATTAAAATTCCTAATTAAGTTGCTAACGGTGCATAGTTAAAAGCATGACTTTATCACATTATCAATTTTACATGGGCAACAATAATATGAAAATCGTCCAAAATGTAGCACGATAAAAAAATATAAACTGAGTACCGTTTTTATGTTGCAGAATATTTTTATAGTCATCGTGCTAATAAAGAGAATAATATACAGGATATTTTTTAATGTGAAAACAAAATCTATAAAAGTGCATCAACAAAAGACAAACTATTAAAATGTTACTTTTAAATCACCATCACTTCAAATATATAGACAAGTTATTCCCAACCAGGGTTCCATGAAACACATGAGTCCATGAGCCCGTGTTCGGCATTTAGTGATAGTTTGCAAAAGCTTGCGACAAAGAAAAACTTGCAACATTTCTAAATTTGATTAAAAAATAAGCAAAATTATAAAAATTTAACATGCTCTATTACACAAAATAATGAATCACTTTGAATGATTTTAGATAGGTTAAATATTCAAATGATAGTTAGTATATTAGCAGCCAGACTTTACTGCAGATGTTTTGAGTTCAAAATAGCAAGTATGTTATATATTAAATTATGAGATAACTGAAAGAAATAATAATGAAATGAAACTTTATTATTTTCTTATAAACATATCGTTGTAAATTGTGGAAGTGTTATCAAACAAAACATGTAACTTGATTTATCGTAAAGAGCTTCATAAGAAATAATTATATCTCTCTATATTAAAATAATGTAGTTGATGCCGCGCCGTCACCTTTTGACAATTCTTGCGTCCCTCAAGTTTTATGTTATATCTCAAAATCCATATACTAAAATATAAAATTTATAACTTTCGTAAGAAGTATGTTATAGAAACATTCTGAAAGAAACATTTTTTTGATTTAAACTTTTGTTTAAGATATACTTATTGTCAAAATCAAAGGATGGGTATTTGAGCTGCGAGTTCTCAACCTGAACAAACTAGTAGTTCCACACCAGTATAACTGTTGCTTGTGAGACTAACACTTTTAATACTTCATTATAGAACGCAAACATATGCGAATTACGTAACAACAATTAATTTGATGGCGTTTTGATCCCTTTTCATGAGGTCAAAACGGTGTCAATGATAAAGTGTGGAAATTTAATCTATATCCAGGAATAAGAAAAAAACAGCACATATATAAAACTGCTGCTTGTGAGAATAACACTTTTAGTTCTTCATTAAAGAAAGCAGACATATGTAAATTACGTGATAACAATTGTTTCGATGGAGTTTTTATCCATCTTCATGATGTCCAAGCAGTGTAAAAATTAAAGTGAAGGGAACTGCCAATATTAATATCCCGGAGTAAGGAAAAATCACACACATATAAAACTACTGCTTGTGATAACACTTTTAGTACTTCCTAAAGAAATCAGACTTGCAGGCATATACCAACACAGTTGAATTTTTAAAAAACGAAATCATATTTTATATTTCGATTTAGTTTCAGTAATTAAATTGTTTATGTGCGTCTGGAGGGATATATTTCCAGTATTAGCAAATAGTATTTAGTTGAGCTGATTAGGAGCACAAGGGCGGTAGTTTACGCCAGTCGGATTAAACGAGCTCAAGAAGCAAACTCCAGAGGTCAATAAGCATCAACGAACAAGGAGCGAACACTAAAACAGGAGTATTCCGCCAGGGTGACAGGTGACACGAAAGTGTTTGTGAAGCTCATCGAGCGAGGGACGCAAGTCTCCCAACTAGCGAAGCGAATTACAAGCGTAACGAGAAAGGAACTCCTATTTAAGACAAAATTAATACAAAATATATATTATTTTAATGTCCAGGAATTTGATTGTCTAATCTTTTGTCTAATTTGAGTGGCCGGATTTTAGTAAACCATTATGCCATCACATGAAGTTGCTCCGGCACACCAGTAAGGGTGGAACACACTACATCCTTAACAGATACCACAACACACATGTCCGCAGTTGGGACTCGAACCCACTAACCGGTGCCCGAGAGAACACAGGTAAACTCTTGCTTTAGACCTGTCAGCCACAGAGTTGGCTTCATACAAAATATAGACAGTAGTATAACCAGTAAGCCAGATGGAAATTAAAAATATTTTAAGCAGTAATCAATAAATAGAATCAGGTAATAAACACTCAGGCCTTGTTATATGCAAAAATATGAGTTAAATATTATATATTAGCCGTATTTCTTTACGTATCTTTTGTACTATTCCTTGTCAACCTAATATGCATCTGTGCATATGAGGATTTGTCGAAAATTTTTGAAATATTTTAAGGGTTTTTACAAACATAAAGTTTGAAATCACTGCTTCAGACTTCAATATATCCCAAAAGTTCTTATAATTTAAAAACAATATTTCTATTTAGCGAAGGAAATCACAGGATCTTTAAAAAATTACTGCTTCTCGTATGCTTAAAATTAACCTGCTCGGAACTGATTTCATTTTTTTACGCTTCAAGTATTTTATAAAGTCTAATTACCATGTAATCCGAACACGCACCTACTTGAAAAACATTGAGTTAATTACTTTACATGAGCGAAGTCTCTAATTTTAATGTTTCAACGGTGACATTTTAAGAGGCTGTTACACTTTTACATATAACCGGCTATTTGATGTGTTACGCACATCCTCTTTAAATTATACAATTTAGTTTTAGGCGTGACATTATGCTGATACATACTAACTACGGAATATTTTTATATATAAATTTTCACTTCCATTAATATGAAGCAATCCTCTCTAAAAATAGGCCTGTAGGCAATGGCGTAGCGGACAATTCATATTTCTAAGAAAGCTTAGTGCCTCCTTATGCCTTCGTTTCGTGAATTCTTTGAATATATATATATATATATATATATATATATATATATATATATATATATACAACGTAGGATCAAAAACTTTGGAGACTGTGCTGATATCTCCAACATTGATTGGAGGAGAGGGGAACTATTTTACCGTGGTATAGAGGCACATGTGACGCGAGATGTGAACAGGAAGAACCGGGTCCGCAGTGCAGGGTTTAACAGAAATGGCGTTTGAAGAACAACGTGCGAATTTCAAATTCTGCCACTGTTTAGGGAAATCGCCGACAGAAAAATTGCACATGCTGCAGCAGGTGTACGGTGAGAGACCAATGTGTCGTGCGAAGGTGTTTCTATGGTACTCCCGTTTCACCGACACGGCAGTGAATCCGTAGAAGACAATCCGCGGACTGGGCGGCCGTCAACATCAATTGCGGAAGGACAACATTCGGAAGTTGGCGGACATTGTGAATGCCGACCGACGTTAAACCATCAACGTCATAACTGAAAAAGCAGGAATTTCGTAAGAGATCTGCCAAGCTATCCTAACGGACAAACTGAACATGCATCATGTGTGTTAACACATTGCACCAAAAATGCTAACCGAAATCAGTGTGATGAGAGCATGATGTTCTGTGGAGAACTGATTGATGCTGATGACAAAGATCCCACATTCCTTTCAAAAATTATCACCGGTGATGAGGCTAGGTATTTCTTGTACGATTCACAAACGAAACGGCAGTTTTCACAGTGGAAGTTGCCATCGTCGCCGAAGTCAAAACTGTTCGATTTGGACCGTTCAAAGGGGGAGGTAATGCTGAAGGTGCTTTTTGACCAGAAGGTCTTGGTGGATTACGAGTTCGTTCCAAAAGGGACAACAGTGAACAAGGAGAGATACACAGATCCTGACTTGCATCCGTGATGCTATCCGCTGGAAACGCCCAGAGCTCTGGAAAAGCAAGGATTGGATACTTAAATGGTTGAAATCACTGCAATGGTTGAAACTGTTAAGTTTTTGATCACTGAGTCATAAATAACTACCATTATGCATAATTCACATTTTGTCTTGTTATGTCGTATCAAGAAAATATGAAATTTCGAATCAATTCCTAAGTTTTTTCTCGAATTTCAAAAATTTTATTTAGTTCTATATCTTCCGTTAACAAAGTCAAATTTAAAGTTTCGTGAAAATCCATTAATATTTGTGGCAGCTATCGTATTTAAAAGAAATCAACCATAGACAGATAGACGGCATCAAGCTGTAACTTGTTTGTTTAGAACTATTAGGGAAGTCCTAAAACTTATATTGGCATCAAACCTTGTAATCGAAAATTTTAGCAAAAACATTACTTTCTCTATATTACTATATTATATTCTATAGTATGAAAATAATAAAAATATCTCAGATAAAATATATCGTGAATACTCATATATCCCACTTATCAGGGGTATTTCTACAATAAGGACAGTGCTTCCATCGTTGATGGAGAATATGTGAACATCTTCTTCCTTGGACTTAGAATGTATTTTCTACAATGGGAGAGCAATCCCGACTTTATTAACGTTTCATAAAAGCCGGACTAAGAGTATAAACGTAACCGCTATAGGCTAATGCACTTTGATCTTAGCATTTAAGAAATTTGCGTCTGTCATGTGCTTAGACGAAATTCTCCTATTTCAATAACGGTTCACAAAATTGTTACACATAGCAAGCTTTCCTTTTACCATTGCAGTTATCCATATTCCATGGTGTCATACGTACACTCGTGACATCGGTATGTTGCTAGAGTGAGCCTAAAATATATTGCGCTTTATGCAGGTAGTGATTGTATATATTTGTTTTGAGTTATAATCTACCTCATAAGATTACTAAGCATAGCTCCGAAGGGTAAATTTTACGCCACTTGCACAGAAATAACATTTATCAACAGTCAAATCTTTTTGGTAATATTTATTAGAATTTGTGAATTACTGTGATCTCGTTTTATTCATGAATTCTACAGAGTGATTCAAAAGAACGGGAGATCGGAAAACGGTCATCAATGCTTGTGATATGAGTGCAATTGTTCTATCTTGCTGTAATCAGGTGTTCTCGATTATTTGCAGAGAATTCAATAGTTCAAAGTTTTCCAGCATAATACGTAGGCACGATACATGGCAACATATGCATTTTCAAAGACGTGAATATTTTCCGCAAAGGCACAATATGCACCACTCCCCTGCTCCATTATTACTAAATGGTAATGTGTTGTTAGCTGGGTTTTACATATTATTTAGCGCCACGTACCTTCCAGGGCTGCCACAACATGTTTCAAAACTCCCCGTTCTTTCCAGTGACCCTACATTTTATTTTCATCACTATACTTTTTATTTTTCAGTTTGCAAAATTCTGTTTTGTCGGCATTGTTGTAACTGGTATGTTTCTCAAAATTAACTTATTTTGTATCAAAAAATCTCCGAGCTCACTTAATGATGTCATATTTTTGCTAAATATACTATTTATACTTTATAATTTGTTCCATATAATATTTATATATAGTAAACATTTACATTCAACATTGCGAGTAGTTTAGGGACATATTTGTCGGAATTGTATAACACTCATCTCTTACTATAGGAAATGCACTATATTCTCAAAAATATTCGGACACATTTATTGATTATAATATACATTCAGGAATGTCTTATTTCAGCAATATATGACTTGAGACGATTGTTGAACACATAAAATTGAACTCAGCGTATTACCAATTATTTTCAGCTATTTTACCTTTGGCCATTTCCATGGATCTGATCGTTGCATTTACCAGACCTGTAAAATTCCTGGCAAAAACTTTGCGGTGTGGGTAAAATTAGTTTGTGGAGATCAAGATACAATATCAAGCGTGACTGTTTAAGATTCACTGCCTCCACAATATACAAAAAACATTCTGGTGCAAATTGCAGCATGAGCACGCCTTAAAAAGAATACTTACAAGGTATTTGGAAAAACATTTGGTTGAGATCAAAATAGGAACTGAATTTTGCACCAGAGATGTTGGGTGGTGTTCAGATATAACATTTGAGAAGAATAGTCCCACATTTCCATATAAATTTTCACAAACAACTTGTGTTCACATCGTGAATGTTGTTGATAGGGAGTTCTGTTGAGTAGGAAATAACAACAATTCATTTCATAAAAATGGTACAATATGAAGAATGCAGAATATTATAAAAATCACCGACCTCCAGGATGCGAGGACAAAACTGTAGTCATATATAGCTGGAATTAGTCATTCTTGAATCAACAAAATATTATTTCCATAAGGTGGCTGAACATTTCTCCTAATAAAGTGTATATATCTCGTGATGTATGAAATAGCTCTACAAAATTGCACACCAAACAAATGCATAAATCGAACGAATTATTTAAATTAATTTACTAAACTTTGTAATTTAATAAATAAATTTCATCATATCATTACTAGATAAATGGATGGAAAGAAAATAAATTAATCAGTTTCAAGTTTTAATAGGAAAAGCAAGCAGGTTTTGCATATATTAAAAGAAAAATTAATTTCCCCCCATATTACACAAAAAATAGGTTTTACTAACGAGGTAACTTGTTTCGAAAGCTTCAAATTAACCTGTAGAAAAATAACTTCCTTCCCATCGCCCCAAGGATTTTAAACAGTCCAATTACGATGTCGTCGAACACGAGATTCCTTGAAAAACGGTGAGCTAATTACGCTTTATGAGCTAAGCCTGCAATTTTAATGCTCTGCCGTTGACATTTTTCAGAGTCTATTACATTTTTGCTTTATATTTGCATAGCTAATTAGAGATAATTTTATGTGTTATACATATCCTATTTAAATTATACAATGATATAGTCCCGTGTAACGGCTATGTTGCTGCCGGATTATTATGCAGGTTTCCTCGTTTGGAGTTTTGTGTAAGAATATTTTATAAACTTTCAAATCGCAAATGCAACTAAATATTTTTGTAAGGAACATTTGGATCATAGAGTTTTAATTTCATCTGATATGAAATATAAGAAAATATAAGTTGTTATTTGTAGGCTTTTTTGACAAACTGTTATTATTTAATTTTACGTAAGTTAAAAAGCTAAAATAAATAATATTTGATATAAATAAAATTAATCAGCATGTAAATTCTACATTTTGCGAAAATACACAAACATTTAATTATTTGGCTAAAAAGTAGAATGTTAGTTAAAACATAGCATACAGCAATTTAGTAACAGTCTTAAACGATTTCGAACGAACAATAATAACCTTCATTTTCAGGATCCAGAGTAAATGCACAGGAATAACCAAATTAAACACGCTTTAAATTATAACTGCTAAAAAGAAAAACCTGCAATGAAAGATGAAGAACAAAGAGTAGAAGGATTCAAAGTTCTTTCTCAGAGAATAAGAGTACGAATGTAAATGTCCTGCAAAAAATAAATAAGAAATTAACTAAGTTCTGAAGCTACATGAACAATATTTTCAATTACTTTTAAGAAGCATGAAAAAATCATTTTAAAATATATGTAGATAAAAATGAATGCGAAATACTGCAGTATATGTATTACAAAATAGTATAATGATGGTATTTAAGCCTATCAAAGACAAGACAGCTTAGCTCATCAATTATTTAGCTGCAACTTTTGTAATATGTTTCATTTTGTTTAACACTGTATGGTATTTAGCGTCCAAAATAGAATTGTCATTAAATTCTCAATAGAAAAGTAAACCATTGATATAACTGTGCCAATTTTCAACATTCATCGCCGGGGTCGACTTTTACCCTTTTTTTCCCCCGGTGATGGTTTCAGTTGTTGAGCGACTTGAACGCTCTTTCCATTTTTCAACTAAACCCATTAAATCTTTGAACATACAGTGCAGCTTTCACTTCGACGATAAGAGTTTACAATTCCAGTCCAATAGATCAACTGTACAACGCCGACTAGCCAGTAGAGATCCATGGTTTGATACTCAGTTGGGGCAGCAAGGGTACTTTGCAATTCCCCCCCCCCAACAAATCAACCCTGTAGGTTACTGCAAAGATATCGGAGCACTGAAAGTGACCCTAGCATGGATATATCGCATTCAGTGGACTCTGCTATATTGAGCACCGACTAAAAATTGAGAGGTAAATGGTAAGACACGAAGCTAAGAAGGGGGGGGAGGGTAAAACAGCAGTAGAAGGCAAACCTAAGCTAAAAATATTAGGAGGTGGTTGTTCAGATTGTCAGTTGCACGTTAGTTGACATAAGAGGGTAAAGAATGTAGAGTTCACTTCGAGAATAAAATCTTGCAATTCCGTTGCAGTACCAATAAGGAAGGCATCAACTGGTCAGTACGAAGATCCGTTGTTCAATTTCCGGTTGGGGCAGAAAGTTTTTTGCAACAGGCAGTGCAAAGTTTTATTATTTAATATTTAATTGAGTAAGACCTAAATCAAAATTCTTTACCCGTCTTGTACAACTACATATTCATATTAAGCTATATGTAAAATTACATAAATACATATCACCATCTGTTCGTAATGAAGTGTTGAAAATTCGCCGGATATTTTTAATACATAGAGAAAAATTATATTAATTATTTTCAAGGTTTCAATAAACAAAACTATGCAGATTAATTTCATTTAATGTTATTTTGAAAGTTTGATATACATTTATTGCATCAACAAAAAATATAAACATATATCTATAACCTGCAATTAGAACTTCTGTATCATACACAAAAGTCTGTCTTCCCGAGTTCATTTACATATAATACTGTAACATGAAACATTTAAACAAAAATCCTAATTTGTGTATATTATTACGTTTGTGATTTACTTAATTATGAAGTCATTTCGTAACAGCCAATTACACGTGTTAGAGAAAGTATACCATTTCTCTGTATTCTTGAGCCTTATTTTTCTGCAGACTTCGCCAAATGTTTCTAATTACACAAAGAAATGTGTTTAGCTAAGCAAACTCTTCCAATTAGTGTGCTTCAAGAATAATAATTAGGAATAAAATGTTTCTTGAAACTGCGGAGCATTTTACAAAAATAAATGATACTAATGGCTAATAAGGCGAATAAATAGTATAATTCAAGTTTTGTAGAAAATAAAATATAATTATATGCCTCTAAAATTGGTATTAATTAATAAATAGTTCTATCTGCATTATTTCTTATAAACTTCCCTTTTCCCTTCAACTCACGAAAGGAAAATAAAATATTATTTTTCTGTTCGAAAATTTCATACACTTTATGTAATTTTATAATTATATACGCTTTACTGTTATTTATACAGTATGCATTAATAATTGTATAATTATATTCTAGATCTATTCAAATGTTTTATTAACTCATAGACGAAGAATTGGCATTATAACCTACAGGCTTTACCATAAACCTGTCAAGCATTATTAGACAATAACTAAGATTTAAATTGAACAAAGATGTAAATAAGCAGCAGCGGAAATCCAAAATATCTTGTGCATTTTTAAGGAAGAAATTCTCCAAATGTACTACTTGGGAAAAAAGCACGGTGATGTTAGTCACCCAAAATCTCTAGAGGCCGTCAATGGTACCAGAAATGCAATGCAAGTAGCCCAGCAAACCATAAACTCTGGCAGCAAGTAACTGCTACCAATGTTTGCTATCGTGTGCACAAGAAATCGAACACTGACAGACGGATATCACTCTAAAAATATCAAAAGGAGTTCAGGAGAGTCTAAAACAAATATTTGCAGCAAAATATCTAAATCGGAAATTTTCGTGAAAACGATAATTTCTCTATTCTATATTACATAACATGAGACAGTAAAAATTGTAAGAAAAAGAATGAAAAGCATAGTTGAGAATAACATAACTTTGCTCAAAAGAACGTAAAAGTAATTACGCTAAGTGTCGTGACAGTTAAAAATAAATAAATAAATGGTTCTGAAAATAAATACCCAGAAAAAGAAATTAACATATTATTTACAAATAAAGTAAAACATCCATATAGGAATAAAATATATTAAACGGATTTCTGCTATTCAGAAAGATAACTTTAACCAGGAAAAGAATATATAAAAAGATCATTTTTGAAAATGCATTTATTCCTTTATAAAAAAAAAAAAAAAAAGAATTATTAATCATGCATAAAGCATTGATTATGAAACAGTTTCCATCTGAAAATGCAATTTTATTTAAACCTCTCTAATTTGCGATACAATCAACGCTGATATTTTTAAAATTATCATAGTATACACAGTAATTTATTATGTATTTGAAAACTTAAAACTTAAAGAATTAACTTTATTTAAATGACGGCATCGAAATATAAATCGTTTTACTCTCTATGTAAAAGCAATGAATATTTCATTCATATAACTTTTATTCCAGACTCCAAAGCTAAATAAATTTGCTTGAAAAAAAATTCGATTCTTATACAACTCATCTTACAATCATGAGTTGTAGTTAAGCATCCATTAAAATTAGGCTTCGTTGTAGACATACTCAAAGTTTAATAATCATTTAAACTCAAAAATATTGTAATTGCGTTGGCGCCGAATATAGATGCATAGAAAATACGCAAAAAATAAAGCTGTTTTAGGACGGACGCAACACTAAATGTGAATTTAAAAGAACTTCAAAAATACCGAATTTTACACTTGGAAAAAAGATGAACGCCATATTACTTTCCTTATATACATAATGTATAAGGAAAGTATTGTGACGGGGTCGAAAATTCGAATTCGAGTTATCGACGGGACAGCACGTTTCAAGCATCCCTGATCACGAATCAAACATTTTTGAAGTGATGTCTGTGTGTGTGTGTGTGTGTGTGTGTGTGTGTGTGTGTGTGTGAAAGTATGTGTGTGTGTGTGTGTGTGTGTGTGTGTGTGTGTGTGTGAAAGTATGTGTGTGTGTGTGTGTGTGTGTGTCAGTGAGTCTGTGGAGACGATAACTGACGAACGAATGGACTGATTCGAACCAAATTTGGCACAAAAATCACAATCCGTAAACACTGGATGCCTATTGTTTTTATACGTAATCGAATGTTCAGAACCTCTCTAAATTTTCGAATGAAATTTTTGTAAAAATCGTCAAAAAATCAAAACCGCTAATAAAGTTACACAAATAGACATTTCTTATGTAATTTTTCATTAGAAAACGATTGGCATAAATTTTAGAACGCTAACATGAACCGTTCTCGAGATATTGTACATTTTTCAAAAAAATTATGAAAAAGTCACATAAAAAAAAAATTCCTATTGAGAAACATGTTCACTTTTCATATGTAATACCATGCGATAAATTGAGTGGCATCATTCTCGTGGATTTAGCTCGTTCCATTCATGAAAAAATATACTTTGAATAATACTTTTGTATTTGAACGCCAATAGTCATTTATCTGCTGTAAGAATAACTTTTTTCTTAGTGCATAACGCTTGGAGAGATTTTGGCGACGAATTTGGCGGAATGTCGCCAACTTGGCGACTTTTTCGAAATGTTGCCAAATTAATGAAAATCTCGCCAAATGGATAAAAATGATGCTAAATCAATGAAAATGACGACTAATTGTCGAAAATTCAATATCTTGGAAATAATATTAGTATCTACTATAAGAAAAACCTATTTTTTTACTGTAAAGTAGTAAATTCATTACATTATATAAGGAAAGTCATGTGTTGCCCACATCAGATTTTTTTATTATGTAGTGGGTCGGGTGATCTCTTCATATAATATGGGTACAATTATTATTTTAATTTTTATTTAAAAAAAACTACCGAACTTATTTTGCTGAAATTTTTTATATATTTTATGGGATAATTTGAATATTTTCTAAGATTTTCAAACCAATTTGTGTATATTAACTTCGCTTAAAAATATTTGAAAAATTATGTCCTATTGGGTTCAATGTATTTCACTTTTTCAACCCGGGTCACAATCCAAACTAATTGGGTGATATTATTAATTTACTTTTCCCTTTGTCCCATAGACCGTAGGAACAACATACTAAAATTTCATTTTGATAACGTGCTAACGGACAGACAGACAGACAGACAGACAGAATGAACAAAGTCCTAAACACTTTCAAAGTATGTTGGGAAGTGTTAAAAACAGAACAGTGATATATATAAACACCTAGCTAGTTAAGATAAATAAAGACTACGAAAAAGGAACAATTTCAAATTAAATAAAACTTAATAAATTGATATCCTAACTGTTAGGAAAGAATTAAACTATGCAAAATTATATTATACAAAAATATTTCAAGTATTCATGCTTGCACATTTTTGTCGTTTTTCTTGTATGTAGTATTAAAAAAAACAACTTCAATCATTATTATAGAACCTGTAGTTTAAACATGCGGTTTAAATCTTTCTAAGTATCCATGATTCATAATGAACATAAATTTATAAATGAGCTTAAATTTACCATTACCTCCATAATGAGTATAAACTTATTTCCACTCAGACTTCTATAACAGACTTTCAAAAAATTAGCTACGAAAAGAAATACACTCATATAAATTACGCTTTAATTGGCTAAAAGACCCGCTCGTACATATTAACTTAAATTATGTATTTATTCTATGATATGTGAAATTCATATGTTTCACTAATGAGGAAAGTAAGTACAAATGTTAAGAAATTAGCCAGCATAAAAATATGCTTTCCTCAATGTCATCACCTTAAGGAGTTTATTTCTGCCAATTAAGGCAGAGAAGAACACAACATTTAATGAAACACGACTAATTTGTATACACTTTACGAATTAAAACCGGCAATTTTTGTGTGTGAACAAGTTGTTACATTTTTCAATATCTTATATTTAGAGTTTAAAACGAATATGTGATGTTAGGGAAATTAAAAAAATATATATTTTGTAGGAAATCGTGCAAGTATTATTTTTATAACGATGAATCATGATTCTGCTCGTCATAAATAGTGCAAGTCCAGAGGGAGAGTAAATATATATCATACAGTTGAGCAAAGCTGACTTAAGCATCATGACTTAGGGATCTGATTTTGTTCAAGAAATTTATAAATCGTGGATATATTATGTCCACGTCATAGCCCTAAGGAGTCATCACTCTAAGAAGTCATAACCCTAATCATATATTTAGAGTTTAAATTGAATATGTGATACTAGGAATATTAAAAAAACTACATTTTTGCTTGAAATAGTGCAAGTATTTTATTGTCGCATCATGACGCTACAGGTCACAAAGGTTGTTTGAGTAAAGCGGTAGTGTAAATATATATCATGCAGTTGAGTAAAACTAACTGACTTAGGGATCCTGTTCGAATCGGTGTATGAATCATGTTCTGCTTGACTTAGAGATCTGATTTTGATCGAAAGATTTATAAATTGTGACAATTCTTGCTCTGCCATTCTTTCAGCTATAACTTGAGAACTACTAGGCACACAACATTCGTTTTATACCATCCTGCATCATTCTCAGAAAAAAAATCGAATGTGGACAGGACGTGACTTTTCTACAGATTCAAACTCGTTTTGAATTTCTTTCTTTCACAATTAACTAAATTGAGCTGTATTGCACGAAATAACAAGCATAATTATTTTAAATTATTCTAAGCTAATAACTAGTAAGTTTTACTTCAATTTTCATTTTTATTTGGTAACTGGATTTTTTTTTCAAAGACAACAATGCAAGGAATGCAAAAAAAAAAAATCACTAACTCTGAGATCTATTTCTGGTCTGTCTTCGAGGGAAAATGCCAATTATAGAGATGGCAGAGTCACAAACTTTTGTGTTCACAACAGGATTTTGTTTGAATTTCAGCTCTATGACGAACTTTTTTTTCTCAAGAAAAAATACCAAGTACAGAGTCGGCAGTGACTCGAACATTAATCGAACTTTATTGGTGTTGATTTTTTTTTGCTTCTTTGTCCGCGGGGAGATGTGTGAGATCAGAAATAGATCTCCCACCAGTTATTGCGAGACAGTTTTATGTACATTATTTATTGTGTCTGAAGCATCAGACAATACCTCCAGTCTGAATGACGCCAGTGTTTACGACACGCTGACCCAAAGGGCAATTAAAATCATAAATTTAGGAATGTCAAGATAGGAAGGGGTCAAAAGACTGTTAAGAAAATGTAAAGAACGGCATTGGATAAAAAGGCAGACCAATTGAGAAGAAACTTGTACCGTCACCCTGTAGGCTGCCAATGAGAGCAAAGGAGGAGAGTCAGTCCTGAGGTAAAAAGAGTCACAACCTATGACATAAGAACAACGATAAAAACAGACATAGCGAGAAAAAGACTTACAGCACTACATGAAGAAGCACAACACTTAGAAAGATAGAAAGATAGAATGACCTAAGAACGATTAGAAGGAACCGACTACTAGAATGACATAAGAACGGAGATACAGAACGAGGATACTTACAGAGAACAGAGAATGACATGAATACGAGTATTCGAACCAGCAGTACAATATGATCGGCAAATTACGTGTCAGCGAATTACACTTCTAGTTAATTTTAGTAATATGATTGGCGAAGTACGTGCTGGTGACCAAGCCAAGACAGCCTTGAAGGTATATGTTCCTCAAATATGATAACAGGTCTTAAATACATGTTAGGTATTTTTAATAATGGTCTCACATTGTCTCTCTCCGTCGAAATAATATGAATAATTGTGTAATGAATTCAATAAATATTCTATGTTGTCAATAAATATATTTATTGTTAAATTTAAAATGGTGTAATCAATTTAGTATTATATTAATTAATATTATTTTACAGAACTCGCGGATAAGATAAATAATTGAAGGGTTTTATCAGAGGCAAACAACGCAATGTATAATTTAATAATGAGTTCCACCACTATGTACGATTTTACGACCATATTAAGAAATTTTGAATTTAATAATATTTATAAACCCAACTTTAAATGTTTATTTGTTTTTGTGCACCACACTAACATTTCTCTAGTTCTCTAGAACAGTTTGTTCTACAGCAATAGGATTAGTCCTATTTTTAATATCGTTAAACATTACTTACGCATAAAACAAGCATTTAATTGATATATTTGAACATACGTAAACTTTTATTTTAGATCTTAATGTTGTTTTTCCAAAATATATTTTGTGAGATTTTTAAACGATTTGCATACAAATGATAACATTTATACGGAATGTTTATAAGTCTTATATGTAAAAACTAAGTTTTACGTTGTTAAAAAATACAATGCTGTCTCCAGCTCAATTCGTTTAATAATTAGATTATACTATGAAACCAAATGACTGCATGTGAAACAGAGTTATCGTTCTTCCTATAGATTGAACTTATTGTCCAGTCAAAGTATATATATGCGCTGACAAATTCTGTATTTTAAAATGAATTGATAATTAAGGCGAATTCAAACTGTGACTCGTTTTCAAGACATATTTACCCCGCAATTAACTTCTGGGCTTTGTCACGTTAACAAACTGAGATCTTCTCACCAATGTGCAACGAATTCTTTGTCGCGCCGTCCTCTATTGCGATATTGCAGGTAATAAAACCTTATCAAATTTAAATACTGAATAATTAATCAATAAATTATGTGGAATGTTATTGCGGGAGGTAAAAATTATAAAATTGCGTGGTTCATTATTCGAAGAATTTCCAAGTTTAAGACTTTACCGTCATATTCTATATCCTGCCTCTAAATAATTATTTTATCAAATTCGAATATCTATAATTTGAGTGCAAGCCATCAATGTATGGAACTAGATTTACGCTATATTGTCCATTTCCATGCTGTATTGTTTATGCTGTATACAGCACCATGCTTACGCTGTAAGTCGTAACGATATTTTGTATTTAAGGAAAATACAAAATATTGTTACGACTTGTTCTATGAAATCGTGGGTGTGCGCTCAAGATACAAGAATTAGTCCAGATGTCTGGATAACTGACACGTTTATTCACAAGCCCAGCGTTAACAGTTCGATACCGCTTGGCGTCCATGGACGCCAATGCCTGCAAAGCGAGATCGAACTGTTTGGGATAGGGTATGTCAAACATCTGTCCTTTTGAGGGGTTCTTCGGTTAGGATTGACGCTGTCCCACCCGTGAGCGAAAGGTAAAGGCTATAGTCCCGGCAAAGGAGAAAAGGAAGAAGAAGACCAAAAACAGTTAAAAGAAAGCCGATGTTGGCAGCACATAACTTTCTCTAACAGACTCAAATTTATATTATCTGTCTTTCTCTCATAATCCATTACATAATTCTATATATTGAGTTTAATTGCACAAAATCACGGGAATACACATTTTAAATTGTATTCAATTTACAGTTTTAATACAACTTCTTGGCAGCATTTATTAGCAACATAACGCGTTTTACAACGCTAATAGTTTCTGAAATTCAAAATATTTACATATCTCAAGAATGGTTGATATTCTATTCCTCTCCTTCATATTCCATTAAATTCAGTTTAATTGCACAATTTACAGTTTTAAAGCCTCTTTTTTTTTCAATTGACAATAAAATGCATGTTACAACGTCATCGGTCTCTGAAAAACCCAGAGTAATGGTCCTAGTCCTTCAATAATACTCAATAATTGATACATACCATTACTCTAGAATGGTGGACTAATAGTACATCATCCTAGAATAATGGTATTGGTCTTAATCGTTTTATCGTTAAAAATTTTGTATTAAATAATCATTTAATTATTATATACTATGTAGTCTTTAACTTCGGATTTTGATGACTTTCGCGACAATTTGGTTAAAAAGTCCAATTCTATTTTCCGGTTTGTTCCAAAATCTAGCCAGTGCGAGGGGAAAAAGTGACACTACTAACAAAATTTCCCAAGTTTCTGAGCTAGAATGGATACAGACTCTCGGAAACACTTTAGAATAAAAATATTTAAAATTTTATTTTTAGATTAATTATTATTAATATATGTCTTCTGTTTTTGATTTATTATTTGACATGTACAATAATAATGAGTTCCACTATGTATGAACTTACGGCCATGTTAACCTTCAAATTATTTACGATTCGCGCGAGTTCTGTAAAAGAATATTAATTAATATAATACTAAATTGATTGCACCATTTTAACTTTAACAATAAAGCATGTATTAATAACATAGCATACTTGTTAAATTCATTACACAATCAATTATATTATTTCGGCTGAGGGAGACAAGTTGAGACCATCAATAAAAATACATAAAATGGATTAGGACCTACTATCCAATTTGAGGAACACGTACCTTCAATTTCGGCTGGAACCATAGATCATAATACTTGCATCAGTAAGTCGTACTGGCCGTAACTCTGGGTGTTTGGCTCCATCTCGTACTTTTGATTGCACTGCACATTGACCTAGCCATCGAAGTCGTTCTCTACATTACGTTTCGTGCTCTTTAATTTCGAGCTGTTAATCTGTTAACCTCATCGTCGTGCTGTACGTCTGTTTCACTATCAAGTCATCCGTATATCCAAGTTATATATATATGTATTTTCGTTCTGTCTTAGGTTGTGGCTCTTTTGCCTCAGAACTTATACTCCTCTTTTTCTCCCATTGACCGCATTCATGGCGAAGCCACAAGCATATTCTGAATTGGACAGTCTCTTATCCAATATCGTTACTTCACATTATTCTTAGATTCGTTCGACCCCTCTCAGTCTTGACACCCCTAAATTTATGGCATTTTGACCTTTGGGTCAGCATGCCATAAACTTTGGCGTCATTGGGACTGGGGGTATTGTCTGATGTTTCAGACACAATAAATTACTGGCATAAAACTGTCTCACCATACAAGTGTGAGATTCATTTCTAGTCTGATACAGACATTACACAAACATACACACACAGAGTTATGGACAGACACACACACAGACGTCATGTTAAAAATTGATGCCGTGATCTAGAGTGCTTTAAACATTTTCAGCGCGATTCCAATACTTCCCCTATACATTACCATGTATTGCACGATTCCAATACTTCCCCAATATATATCGTCATATATGGTAAGGAAGACAAATAAAATTGCACATTTCACGTTTTAGTTTTTACGGCACAAATGGATGGATTTCGTTAAAATGTGGGGTGCAATGTGACCCGGCCTATCTGTACTTGCAACTAGAAAAGCAAACAAATCATGAAGGGCATAAGTGCTGAAACCCTTGTTGTCCCGACCAATAATCAGTAACGCGACACTGACATTTTTGGTAAATATTTTCATGGCGAGAAAATATAATACTTGGTGGTGACAGGCTTAAAACTTAGAGGGTGACACGCTGCCGCATTTTAGATCCCCCCCTGGAGCGGCCTACCTTAAAGTGGTGCGTGGAACTTAGTTTTGTATCTCTAATCCCCGTAACTGAGGACGCATTAATCCGAGGAACATGGCTGTCCGCACCCCACCTGGCAGTTTGTAACTCGGAGTCCTCCTGGTGAATTGGGATGGACTCTGCCTTTTTATGACCCGAGCCTAAACCCGTCGGCTACTAGAATCGGGCTTGGCGGCTCCATTTTCGGACCTCGTCCGGTGAATGATTCCGCTGCCTTGGTTGTGTCCTCACTGGTTAAGAGATTAGTATTTCCCCGTCTGTCATCCCAAATGCATAAACCTCAATCGGTCGCTGGGAGGGCTGGTTATCCTATCTATCCTGCCGCGTTCTAGATAACTATTGGGATTTTTTTAGAATAAAACTACTTTCTGTTTTATCACGCAATCGCTGGGAGGACTAGTTATCCCTGTCTATCCTGCCGCGTTCTAGATAACTAT
Source organism: Amaurobius ferox (assembly GCA_951213105.1). NCBI lineage: Eukaryota > Metazoa > Arthropoda > Arachnida > Araneae > Amaurobiidae > Amaurobius > Amaurobius ferox. Next base: position 87,861,251 of record OX578148.1, read on the forward strand.
TGGGATTTTTTTTAAAATAAAACTACATTCTGTTCTATCACGTAATACCTGGATGGGTTGGTTATCCGGTCTATCCTGCCGCGTTCTAGATAACTATTTTTTTTAAATCAAACTACGTTCTGTTCTATCCGGAGGTCGCTGGAAGGGCTGGTTATCCCTGTCTATCCTGCCGCGTTCTAGATAACTATTGAGAATTTTTCTTTTTAAATCAAACTAGTTTCTGTTCTATCACGCGGTCCCTGGGAGGACTTCTTATCCTGTCTATCCTGCTGCGTTCTAGATAACTATTGGGAGTTTTTTTAAATCAAACTACGTTCTGTTCTATCCCGCAGTCGCTGGGAGGTCTGGTTATCGTGTCTATCCTTCTGCGTTATAGATAACTATTAGGAATTTTTTTTGAAATCACACTACTTTCTGTTCCATCACGTGGTCACTGGGAGGGCTGGTTATCCTGTATATCTTGCCGAGTTCCAGATAAGTATTGGGACTTTTTTAAATCAAACTACGTTTTGCTCTATCACGCCCCAATACCTTATTTTCTCTGCAATTAACTCACAGCGTTTACCATTTAATCTTTCAGACATTTCAAACAATATATGTATATATAAGTTGCAAAATTTGTTCTGATGTTCTGTCAGATGCAAAAGTAAACACTAAAAGAGCATATGGAGTTATACGAATATGTCACATGCAGGTTATATTTTTGTCACATAATAAATATAATCCATTAGATATTACTGTTCTTAATAAAGAATTCGGTTAATAAAAAACACATAACATATCACCCCTGAGAACAAAATTATTTTGAAAACAAATGTATCATTTATTTAATTCATTTGCGCATAATGTATTTTCCATTTTATGAGAAGTTTTGCTTAATACGTACTTACCAAATTCGTTGCACTGAATAAAGATGCTAAGATCTGATAAATTAAAGTTACTGATTGGATTAGCATCAAAGGAGAGCGCAAAGATTATTTCAGAATTAACTTTTCAATTTCAAAGACTAATTGAATTATTCCTGCGCGGTTTCCAGAACGTATCAAAGTAAATGCATTAGGCTATTTTAGTGATACGTCATGAATCAATTTACAATATAAAGGAATTGAGTGAGAAAATGTAACTTTGCTAATTAATTTTGCGCTGAAATAAATGGAGTTCTCTCTCTGTAATTTTTAATACGTAATTTATTTCTCTTTTCCATGCTTCTATTCCAGACTGGATACAGACTAAAATGTGCAAAATAAATTGCAAATAATTCGGTAGCGGGGGCTTAAAGAAATTACGCAATTCACAGCCGATGCACAGTTATAAATATAGCACAGCACTAATTGAATGGTGGTAAATAAAAAAAATCTGATGTGGGCAGCACATGACTTTCCTTATACAATGCAATGAATGTACTACACTTACAGTATAATAAAGGTTTTTCTTATAGGTTAAAGTAAAAAAGGTTTTACTTATATTCTTCCCAAGACATTGAATTTTCATCAATTAGTCGTAATTTTCATAAATTTAGCGTAATTTTATCCATTTGGGGAGATTTTCGTTAATTTGGCAACATTTCAAAAAGTCGCCAAGTTGGCGACATTCTGCCAAATTCCTCGCCAAAATCTCGCCAGCTTTATGCACGGAGAAATAAGTTATTCTTATAGCAGATAAATGACTATTGGCGTTCAAATACAAAAGTATTACTCAAAGTGTGAGACCAGAATATGTTCTCACATGAGACATTTTTATTTGTATTATTTATGGTGCCCAGAACGGCTAAGAAAGCTATAGTCTGGCTGGCGACGGGGTTTATGAGGACTTGAACTTTAAGGTCATAATACTATAAATTTAGGTGTACCAGACCAGAGAGGCTGAAAGGGGACTTGCTAAATGTGGAAATGATGCCATTGGA